>JAFEMH010000916.1:420000-582184 GCA_022495995.1 Adenophora triphylla var. japonica
ATTTCACGGTTTAGTACCGTTTCTCTCAACCCTATAAGTGCCCGAGTAGCAAGTTCCACACCACGTCCGTTTTTTAATCATACTGGTGGTGTGACAGCAGCATCTGGTACTGGCCGTGGCAGAGGTTCTGCATATGGAAAGGGCAGTGAGAACAATCAAGGTCGTGGAAATGGAAATCGGGGGATTCTGCCCACACCAAATTTTTCTCCTTTTTCCCCAAATCCTAATCCATAGGCCCATTACCCTAGGCCCTTTACTCCATATAGGCCACTCAATCCTTTCACCCATGTTGAACACTCGGCATGTCAACTCTGCAACAAACCAGACCATATTGCTCCTCAGTGCCCCAACCATGGTAACTTTACTCTCTACAGTCAACAACAGCCTACGCATCCGTCTTATGATGCTTCTTCGGGTTCTCATGCATCACCTATGGCTCCGACCTATGTTCTAGATTCAGGAGCTACCAACCACATGACTCCCTCGTCTGATGGTCTCTCTTCGGTCACCCCATACTCAGGTAACTATTCGATTACCATTGCAAATGGTTCTCGAATCCCTATTTCGTATATTGGTCACTCTTCTTTCTCTACCCCTCATAGAACTTTTATCCTTCGTAATGTTTTGTGTGTTCCTCATTTACATAAATCACTTCTTTCAATTCGCCGTTTTTCCATTGATAACAATTGCTTCTTTGAATTAGATGGGTTTTGTTTTCGTGTGAAGGACCACATCACAAAGCAGACTATCCTCTCTGGCAATAGCTCTCAAGGTCTATACACTCTCCGCTTTGACTCTTCCGCTCGTGTTAGTCCTTTGGCTCTTATCAGCGAACGTGCTTCTTCTGCTACTTGGCATGCTCGTCTTGGTCATCCTTCTCATCAGGTTTTTCAGTCTTTAGTAAAAAAAAAAAAGTCCACATCCTTATTAGTGGACCAACTTCTCGTTTTCCTTGTCATATTTGCCCCTTATGAAAATCTAAAGTTTACCTTTTGTTTCTCGTAATTTTCATTCCGTTAAACCTTTGGATTTATTACTTTTGGATGTATGGGGGCCTTCCCCAATTACTTCTAAAAGTGGTTATCGTTTTTATCTAAGTATTTTTGACGATTTTTTAAGATATGTGTGCTTTTTTCCTTTATTTCGTTAATCGGATGTATTGAATGTTTTCTCTACTTTCAAAATCCAAGTCGAAAATCAAATAAGTAGAAAATCTCTGTCATTCACACTATTAAAACCATACAATCTGATGGAGGGGGTGAATTTGTGAATCGTCAATTCTCTCTTTATCTCAGAAATCATGGAATCCGTCATCAAACTACTTGTCCACACACACCTCAACAAAATGGTATCGTTAAATGGAAACATTGCCATATAAATGAGATGGGTTTGTGTCTTTTAGCAAAATCGGGTGTTCCTCGAGCCTACTGGATTGAGGCCTTCAATACATCCGTCTATCTAATCAATCGTCTGCCAATGCGTCAATTAGGTTACATCTCTCCTTTTCAAAAATTGCTCAAAACAGACCCCGGATTACAAGTTTTTAAAAACTTTTGGGTGCTTATGTTTTCCTCACCTTGTTCCATATAACTCACATAAGCTTCAACCAAAGTCCAAACCTTATATCTTTCTCGGATATGACAATCTCAAAAAGGGATACCGATGTCTTGATCAATCAACTGGACGGATTTATATTTCACGACATGTATTATTTGATGAGAATTGTTTTCCTCTGTTCACTAATCCCTACAGACCAGACTCCTTGTGATCCATCTACTGCCCCACAAAGTAGTGGACCATCTTGGCAAGTCCGTGCTCCAGCTCCTGTGCAAATTGCACCTCCTCCAGCAAATGGGCCACAACATGCTTCTCAAGTTGCTGCCCCTCAACCAACTTACAGTCCTGTCCCTCTTCAGAATGGGATGTCCCATGCAACTAGTTCAACAAATTTGGGCCAGCACACTTCAAGCACCCCTCTTCCAGATTTTGTCGCTACTACTCGACCGCATCAAGTCAACCAAACGGCCCAGCTACCTGCACAAGATTTGTTATCCTCCTCCTCCGGGCTGCCTTCCTCTTCTCCTCAGTTGGGTCTCCCTTAGTTCAACAACAGCCCTATTCCATGTGCTCTAAATAATTCTCCAAGTGAGTCCACACCACCGGTTAAGGCTTTCGAACGGTTCAGTCCCTTTTGGATAGATTGCCAAGATACTCCCTTCCATCAGCACTCTCGAGAATTAGTCCAGACTCACTGGAATTTGAACCTCGCACTCTCAAACAAGCTCTCCCTCATGATCATTGGAACTTGGCTATGAAAGAAGAACTGCAAGCTATGTACAAAATAGGTACATGGACCCTTGTTCCGCGTCTTCCATCTATGAACGTAATGGGTAGCAAGTGGGTTTTTAAAGTCAAACGGCGGGCATACGGTTCAGTTGATCGACATAAAGCCCGATTGGTTGGTCAAGGGTTCACACAGCAAGAGGGGAGGAAGTCTATATGGCCCTACCTCCTAATTTTTCCCATCCAGACTTCCCGGACCACGTTTGTCGTCTTCATCGGTCCATCTATGGGTTAAAACAGTCTCCACGGGTTTGATTTCAAAGTCTGCATGACTTTCTTCTCTCGCTCGGCTTCTTCAACAGTAAGTCTGATAGTTCCCTCTTCATTCGTCACTCGGGTTCTTCCTTGGTTGCCATCTTAGTATATGTGGATGACTTCATCTTTACTGGTTCTTCTACAATGGAAGTAAATCAGGTACTAGACAGTATTTGTTCCACCTTTGAAAGTCGTCGCCCGGGTTAACTTGGTTTTTTTCTCGGGATTGAAACACATAAATCTTCCTCCTCCCTTATTCTTAGACAATCTCGATATGCCTTTGACTTGCTCCGCAAATTTAAAATGGAGGATTGCAAGCCAGCGGTCACACCCATTGCTCTGGGTACACATCTATCAGCTACTGACTGTGATCCCATTCTTGACATCACTAGTTACCGTAGCATGGTAGGGGCTCTCCAAAGACTTGACGTTAACTCGACTCGCACATTTCATTTGTTGTAAACCAAGTTTGCCAACACATGCATTGCCCTCGAACCCCTCACTTGATTGCATTTAAACGCATCTTGCGTTATGTGAAAGGTACTCCTTATCTCGGTTTGCACTTTTTTCGGTCAAATGACCTCTCTCTTCGAGCATTTTCTGATGCTGATTGGGCCGGGTCTCCCAACGACCGTCGCTCCACTACAGGTGCCTGCATTTTTTCTAGGTCCAAATCTTGTTGCTTGGACTGCCAAGAAACAAACAAAAGTTGCTCGATCGAGTAGTGAATGCGTAATACCGCGCCTCGTCACTACCGCAGCAGAAGCTTAGATGGTTTTCTTTCTTATTTCGAGAACTGGGTTTGTTTCTTACTCCTCCTCGTCTCTATTGTGACAACATATCGACACTTCATATGGCCCAAAACCCTGTCTTTCATGCAAGAACTCGCCACATTGAAATTGATCTTCACTTCGTTCGAGATCTACATCAACGAGGTTTTCTGCACTTGTCATATGTTGCCACCGTAGATCAAATTGTGGATATCTTTACAAAAGATCTCTCTCGTCCGCGTTTATCTTTGTTATCCAACAAGCTGCAGCCGCACCACGTGCGCTGGGCTTCAGGGGGTATTAACCAGGGGCGGAGCCAGGGCATGGGGGTACTGGGGCACTTGCCCCCCCTGGGCCGGCGGAAATGCAGTGTGTTTTTTTTTGCCCCCCCCCCATCGAAATTCGGCAGAAATTAGGGATTTGGCCGGAGTAAATGGCCGGAGAAGAAAAGAGTCCTCATTTTTTTTTTAATTAATCAAAACGACGTAGTTTTGATTAAAAAAAAAAGAAAAAAAGAAAAAGGCGTCGTTTCAGTTTAAAAAAAAAAAAACAGAGGAAGCAAGCATACGTAATTTCCTCTCTCTCTTTCTACAAAAACCCTAGAAAACATTTTCCCCTCCTCGACGCCGCTCCTCCTCGATGCCGCCGCTGCCGCTCCTCCTCCTCGACGCCGCCGCCGCTCCTTCTCCTCTAGTCCTTGCTGCCGTCTCTCTCTCTCTCGGTAATTTCCTCTCTCCTTCTTAGCATGGTCCTACTTGTTTTGGGCTCGACCCAATCTATTGGGCTACTTTGTTTGTTTGATTTCTTGTTAGATGAATGTTGGGTATTTATTCAAGTTTGCAGGAGGTAATAGTAATAATACCCTCAGTAATTAAGTGCATAAGAACTTCTATAAATACTAGGGATTTTATTTAGACTACTATTTTTTCGGTTATTTCCCGTTCTGATGAACTAATTTGAACATGATTTTGTGTATGAAATATTATGACATTTTTCCTTATTTATTTGTTTTTCATGGATCCGACCCATTTTTTACTTGTCCGACCCGAAAAAAAAAAAAAAATCGGCAAATTCCTGGCTCCGCCCCTGGTGTTAACAATACATAGTATATTGTATCGGATAAGGTTTCCTTATCAGTTTGCATTAGAGATTAATTGTATAGATAGCCTTAGTTTAATTAGGTGACTGTATGTATTCAATGTATTAGTGTATCTTAGGGATAAAAATCATGTATATATATTAGTACTCGGTTTGAAATAAAGCGGTGGAAAATTTCTCCCATTCCTTCTTCTCCCACATTTCCTTCTGTCTTATAATATACAGGTGAAATAAAAGTAAATCAATAAATAAATGAAGCAAGCAAAGCAGGAACCAAGTCGTCTATAAATAAGAAAAAATAAAAATGATTCAAGTTAACATAAGGCAGAACTTTACTGCATAGGGGTAAGAAAGATCAATCATCAATGTCCATAGTGAAGTTAAGTAAGATGGAACTTAGGGACCAATGTGTAATTATATGGACATTGCTTTGTCATAATTGGAGGACTTAACAGAGAGCTGCTTTTCCTTTCTACTCTCTAGCTTCAGTCTTACTCAAGCTTTGCTTACATAATCAAGCCTGCATCAGAGGTAATAATCCTGTTGCCAATCTTGGATTTGCTTCGTTATTCTCTCTTTTCTTTACAGACTATAGTTTCAGTTATCACTGATTCATATATTGCTTCAAGATCCAAACCCCACCTCTTTTAGTCCTCCAAGATCCAATCTTTGATTTTGTATTCATAATTTTGGGATTTTCAACAATGAAAGAACCCAATTCCACTACCGACCCAATTGGGCAAAACCTAATAAAAGCCATAAGCAATGTCTGCTTTTCTGTATATGTCTTCTCAGTGCTCATATTTACTGTAATTGCCATCACATACCAACCCCCTGATCCATGGGAATCCTCCCGGGCCCTTACTAGGGTTTTTACTGAATTCGAAAATGCCACCTTCCAGATTGATAGTTCAGTCCTCAGAACTGGCGAAGACATTCTTCTTAGCCCTGCAGCATCACCTCCTGCTGCCCCTCTCACCGAACAAGTGATTGAAAAAGTCGAAGAAAATGAAGCGAGAGAGGAATTGGCTTCAGGTGGCTGTGATGATGTTGGGGCAGTCAATTGTTCTGACCCGAGACTTTTGACTGCAATTGTCAAGTTCAATTTAAAACATTTCAAGTCAATTTTGTATCTGCAGTATCAGCAGCCCGTCAATGGCTCAAAACCAGAAGAGTGTGATGTTTCGTGGAGGTTCAGGAACAAAAAGGAGAAGTCTTGGAGGCGCTATAGGGATTTTCGCAGGTTTAAAATGGGATTTGGTGATAATTGCACTTATAAAGTGGTTAATGCTAAAGGTTGGCACTCGGGTTTAAATGCACGTCGACCAAGGAGTCGGTTTAATGCCACTGGTAGTGGTGAAAGACCGAAGATTAGTCCACCCTACCGTGACGATGAAATCAATGATACGATCCCGGTATTCGGATCAAATTCTGCTTTTAGTGGTGGACAGTACCTGTATTATTCACGGGGAGGTGATTATTGTAAAAGCATGAATCACTACATCTGGAGTTTCTTGTGTGGTCTCGGAGAGGCCCAATATTTGAATCGAACATTTGTGATGGATTTGAGTATTTGCTTGGCTTCAACGTATACTTCAAGTAATAAGGATGAAGAAGGAAAAGACTTTAGGTACTACTTTGATTTTGAGCATCTAAAAGAGGCGGCATCAATTGTGGAAGAGGGCGAATTCCTAGGAGATTGGAAGAAGTGGAATCGGGCCCACAAGAAGAAAATCCCGGTTAGAAAGGTTGCAAGTTACAAAATCACACCAATGAATCTACAGAAATATAAAAGCACGATTATTTGGAGGCAATTTGATGCACCAGAACCGGAAAACTACTGGTACAGGGTTTGTGAAAGTAAAGCAGCAAACTACATTAAGAGGCCATGGCATGCTCTATGGAAGTCAAAGAGGCTTATGAATATTGTGTCAGAGATCAGCGGGCGGATGGATTGGGATTTTGACGCAGTGCATGTTGTCAGGGAGAGAAAGCGCAGAATAAAGAGATGTGGCCCCACTTGGATGAGGATACGTCTCCAGATGCTTTAGTTGCAAAGCTTCAAGGGGTAATACAACCTTGGAGGAATCTGTATATTGCCACCAATGAACCGTTCTATAATTACTTTGACAGATTAAGGTCTCACTATAAGGTTCATTTGCTCGATGATTACAAGGAATTGTGGGGAATACGAGTGAGTGGTTCAATGAGACAATGCTTCTAAATGGTGGCACCCCGGTTGAGTTTGATGGGTATATGAGAGTTGAAGTGGATACCGAGGTCCTTTACAGAGCAAAGGCACAGGTGGAGACGTTTTACAATTTGACAAAAGACTGCAAGGATGGTATCAATACTTGTTGAACAGGTCCGATATTTGTATCAGTATTATAATATTTTTCCGTAAACACAATTGAATTTATCTTTATTTGTTTAGCAATAGTATATCTATTCAATTGTGAAATGGTAATTGTGGTTTATTTCAGGCTTGTGGTTGTCATGTCTTTTTCTTTTTTCTTTCCTTTCTGTCAGTAGACTTGGCACCATCCCAAGATCATGCATTGCTCCTAGAGCCTGATTTCTGTAATATCATTTCTGCTTGTTTGAGTACTGACATTTGACCATGCCAGAAGTTCAATTACATTGCATAAAGAAGAAAGGGAGGGGGGGGGGGGAGTCTGGTGCACAAAGCATTCCCCGGGCAGCAAGGGTCCCCACCACAAGGGTGCAATGTAGGCAAACCCTATCATGTATAAATGTAAGAGACTGCTTTCAGGACGCGAACCCGTGACAAAAAAAATGTATACATCACAGTTGGTACTCGGTTTTCAAAATTTGGTGCCATGTCATTTTCAAAATGAATTGCTTCAATTATGGGGGAGTGATTCAGAGTCATTCCATGGTTGAAGAGGTTGTACATAAGGTTATGTCATGGCCATGTCCATCAGCTGATATGTATACATCACAGGCCTTTTCTTTTTTGCAATTCTACAATGAAACTTTAAGGCTACACTAAAAGGACATGAACAGCTCTACCTGATCATCGGTTAATAGTCAAAGCAAGTTATTGTGGACATAAATCAATACATGAAAATGTCTGATAATACAAGTGATGTAACAAATTTTGTATATTAATATTACACTGGAAATGTGTGAACATTGTATAGTATAATCGTTGGTATCATTATAAGATCTGTACATAAACTGAGATGAAATGCTGGGGTTGTCATGAAAAAGCTGTTGAAATTTACTCGCAGTTGAGGTTCTCCTTATATAGAAACTAGAATTCTGATCAGAAATTGTTGGCTTGTTGGCAAATAAGCTGCAGCAGCCTCCAGGCATCATTTAGGGTCGGATAACAGGTTAAATTGATCATGGATCAGGAAGTTTACGCAATAAAGTTAGATTTTGCTGCAGTATGGCGTGCTACAAAAGCCTCAACGAGTGGGTTCACTAGGTGAGGTGCCTCATCCTACAAGCACAGCGAAATATATGGTCAAGCACTTAGAGGTCGTACACACACAGAGAGAGAGAGAGAGAGAGAGAGAGAGAGAGAGAGAGAGAGAGAGCGAACCTGAGGGCAATGACCAACATTAGGGAGGACAACAAATTCTTCAACAGGGTCAAAACTGCCATAGGCCTTGCCTAGTTCAATGGGTTCCCATGGATCCTTATCACCCCAAGCTACCAATACAGGACACTATAAGGAGGAACAACAAGAAAGAAAAACACAAACAGCTGTTATCCAAGCTACATCATAACACAAAATAGTCAAATCTTATGAATTAGGTGTCAACAAAATATAATACCTTCACTTGTGGTAATAATTCCTCAGGAAGCGGGCCATCCGAGTAACAAATAAACTCAAGAAACACATCCACAGCGCCAGGCTCGAGTCCTGGAAGAAGAATTGACTGAACTAATTCTTCCGTCACCTTGGAGGTATCATGGTAACACTGGAAAAGAATCCATTAGAAGCAGTCAAAATGGATAAAGGGTTGTACCTTGATTGGCTAATCAAAGTTGTTATGTGTAACAAGAGAAGAGGAAACTATTGAGTACCTGGCAGAGAATATTCCGCACTGATTCTGGAGTGGCGACAGTTTGGAAGAAAAACTTTCCCAGAGCAGTATTCCTGATAGAAGTATTTGCTCTGTCAGTTCACAAAATGGAAACTTTAAAACTCATGCAAATAAAGACATTGCAGTCAAAAATTTACCTCAAGACATTCTGAAATGATTGAATGAAAGGTCTTCCATACCATGGTTGCTTCGTTATGTGAAGCATGCGAAGAGATATATTGAGGAGGACAAGACCTTTACAAACTTGCGGCTCCATAATAGCTGCTTGAAGCCCAACAAGTCCTACACAAACACAAGATCATTTCTGATGCCACACTGTTTTCTATCAATAGAAAATTAATTGGCGAAGACACCTTGAAGAAAGGGGTCATCTGAGAAGTTTGAAAAGTTGGGCATTTTAACACTAAAAGCAATAACTTCTATCAATTTTGAAACCAATAAATGACTGTCACAGAGAAAAATCTGACCTTTAACTTCTATAATGAGTAACATTTTGCCACTAAAAGCAATAACTTTTGCAACTAATGATTTGGGCACAATAAAAGGTGGAGTAAACGACTTTTATGCCATCCGGACTATCTCAAAATTTCATATTAATCTCCGTACTATTGAAACTACCAAAGTAACCTTCGTACTATTTAGAAAACAACATAATTAACCAATTTTTCTAACGATCGTAAAAAATTTAACGGGCTGTCCTAATAAGCATTTAGTTGACAAAGTCTATGCTGACGTGTAACTGACTAGGCAAAAACTAAACTAGTTAAATCCTAATAAAATTGTTAACTCATGTTGATGCTCTATAACTCATAAGAATAAATAATAATAAAAAAGCTACATACTAACCAAATTCAAGTGTTTAAACTTTTGCAACTAATGATTTGGGCACAAAAAGAGGTCACAGAGTTTTGGTCAGAAAATCATTTTTGGCAGGAGTTGATTGGTTATCCAGACTGTGGGTCCTAACCATTAAATGATTTAGAAACCAACCAGAGACTGTCACCAATGATTTTGATACTAAAACTTTGTGACTTTACTAATTCCTGATAGAATTAATAAACAAAATTGAGAAGAAACTGGCTGTCACACCTCCTATGGAGTTGCATATGTAGAATGCTTCGTCTTTGACAACATCTTTTGAGAAGTCATTAAGTTGAGCGGCCCATGTCTCAAACGTATAGAAAGGGTTGGCGCCAAAATCGCGTGGATTTGGTTTGTCTGAATAACCGTAACCAATAAGATCAATTGAGAATACTCTGTGTGACTCTGCCAGAACTGGAATGTTTTTCCGCCAATGGTCACTATTAAGAAAGGCAAGAAGTGAGTTGTGACTAGTCAACCATATTTGTTGAAATTGCTGCTTAAAATAGTAAAGAATAGATGCTCTAGGAATACATAATACTAAGTGATCCTTACAGATGGCACTTGAGAGTAGTCCACAATCAACCATCAAAGTGAGTTAAAAAAAACATGATTGATATATGATTTGGAACATCTATGAAAAGTATAAGACCCTTAGAGATATCTTCGTAAATGCACACACACAGATAGGCAAAGGCAAAGCCAGGCGTTTCTAAGAAATGGACATTTATCATTTTTCATATTTTCAAAAATGACCTTTTCCATCAAAAACATTATTTTTCATATTTTGACAGGAAAGAGTTACAGTATATTACAAAATCAACCACCATTTGGTGTAAGTATTATAATTTTCTACTCTTCAAATACTCCCTCCAAAATGAATGTCCAAAAATATTTCAAATTTGCTCATGATCACGAGCAAATTTAAAAAAAAAAAATGGACATTCATTTTGGGACAGAGGGAGTAATATTAATCCCCTTAACCCCTCACAACAAATTCCTGGCTTTGAGCCTTTGACACTGTAGGTAGGCACACATTCACTTTCACCGTTCTTACTTCCTTAACCTTTTCCCTCTGTTTGCACTTGCATCCATCTTCTCTATGTTAGCTTAGTGTGATTCTTAGATAAACTTTAATATCAAACTATTTCTGAGTTAATGTTGAAACGATTGATTCCAACATTTAGCAAAAAAGTTCTTCTGAATTGGTGACGTGATCTGATATTGCAGTTGAAGCTTCCCTGACATAAACTACGTTGCATAGCAATGATAGGTACATCAGAAACAAAGTAGAGGTGAATCATAAAAGTGTATTTGGTGCTCCGTGCAGTTAATACCTATAGCATATAGTTGACGAGATGCAAAATGTGAATGATGGTGGACCTGTTTGCTCCAAATCCATGAACTAAGACCAATGCAGGGCCATTGTTTCCAGCATACTGGTACCGAATAGAATAACCCTTCCAGTTCCACATACTACAAGGAAAAGGGAATCAATTATATGGAGATACTTAAATGAAAGAAAAACAAAAGACAAAAAAAGGAGCACCGAGAAAACTTCAGAATAGTAAATACGGGTATTTGATAGCAAAGCCAAGCATCAATTACCATGAGAAAAGTAGGATCCTTGTCAGGAACTATCGATACATGCCGCCAACTTGTATATAAACTTAATCAATAAAGCATTTACTTAAAAGTAAACATTGCAAGTCAACAGCTTTCCAGAAAAAAATTGACTTAAAAATAAATTACATTAGAGGAATCACATTGAGATTATTATTACGAGTATTATTAAACACAGTAAAGAGTTGGACTCATCCAGCCTATAATTCTGACTTAGAGACACAGGGTAGTATTGCTATGAGACTCTGATTGATCAGTCAGTTGCTTTGCTTGCCACTTGCCATCCTCATATTAGAACTGGCCGAGCCATCCCCATAATAGAACTGTCCGACTAAGGCCATAACATTATTGAATTTTTAGCACCCGCTTCAAGAAACTTTGATTTTGAGTCAATATAAGCAATTCAAGGGCACAAGTAATTGTTTTATGTAGAAGTTCATGGATAAAAGTTGAGCAATTACACTAGTAAGTCATTAGTCAAGCGTGACCATCCCAGCATACTCCTCCAAAAACAACAACAACAACATTACCTCATTGCCCCAAAGGTTCCCAGCTACGGTGGGGTAAGGGGGATTGGATGTATGCTTGCCCCTATATTAAAGCACATAGAGGTTGTTTCCGGATGACATGTGATGAAAATTGCATCAAAAATTGCATGGACGGAGTGCTGGTTCATAACAAAGAAGCGCTCACAGTTTAGTGAGCCATTTTGCTTTATTCCATCATATTCCCAAGCCAAAAAATAGTGAGTCTTTGGCTCCTTCGAAATGATGGAAATATACTCCTCCAAAAAAAAAAAAAAATTCTCACGGACAGGTCAGAGTTTTTAGAATAAAGTTTTGCTCGCTTGTACTTCTTGAAATTGCACAAAACTTGTAACCTACTCTTACCTAAATGAGATTTTTGGGACTAACCAGACCTTTATCCCTTCTTTTTCTTTTTTCGGGAAGGAGGAATAAGTAAGCTATGCACCATTATTCAACAATTACAAATCCCAAAAGAAGTTCTTTCTTCTTTCTGGGATGTCCCCGAGTCAAAAATTAAGATTGTAATTGTGTGACGGTTATTTACAAATGTAATTATGCTTAACAGATGACTGAGGGCGTTTGTTTTTTTGGTTCAGCGCTTATTTTGCTCTGAATTGGCTTTTCGCTCAGACATGTAAACTTTCAGCCCATTTGTTTTTTTTCCGAGTTCAGCGCTTAATGCTTCTGAAATGGCACTTAATTTTCAGCGGTGAAACTGACGCTGAAAGCCTTTGAATTGCATTTTTTTTTTTAACTTTACTGTTCATACTTGTTTGTGTTAAAAATATTTTTGTTTTTTTTATGTCTTTGAAAGCATATTTTATATTTTAAATTGGTAAACATACACATTTCAGACAAAGAATTCAGATAGAAAATCAAACAACTTATCCAATTCAGAATTCAGTTTTCAGTCGCTGCCTCTTAAAAATTCAGCCATTTTCAGAGGTGAAATCAGATTTCAGCATTCAGCACTTAAAAAAAACAAACGCCATCTGAAGCTAAAGTCATGATTCCGGTCAATTACAAGTGCCCAGAAATGTAAAGCTACAAAACTATTTGAAATGTAAGTTAATCAACAAGTCAGAGAATTGGCTCTTAAATTGTTAGGAAGGGAAGTGAAAACATCTGAATTGTGGGGAATATGATTTACCTGGTGTTGACATCAATTTGGGGGCTTAATTTGGCTGATGCAACAACATCTTGATTGTCAGTCAAGCTTGAATTAACATTGAACCCTTTTGATATAGAACTAGAGCTTGAACTGGGTCTGGAGGAGATTCTCGAAATTCTCCTAGATACAGAATTTCTGCCTACTTTTCTGGAGAAGTTTGGAAATGGAATCTTGTTTCTGAATCCCTCCAGATAGGATGATGCCGGAGCCGGGAAATTGAGGTTCCACGGAGTGAATGCTGAACAACTCGTACCAGCCATTGTGTGTGCTTTGACACCCACAAACCAAAATGGCGTAGCGTATGCGTACTTGGAGCCACATGAAAGTGGATCCATTCCTCGCTGTCTCATTGGACAATTTGGGACTCTAAGTGGGACCCGGGGTCGGTCATAGTGGGAGTACACATCGTATACACCTAGTCCATTTATTTCAATCTCGATAATTGAAATTTATGGGATTTTCAAGGATATTTTAGACATTTTGCTTGACGGGCGCTTCTCCTTTTAGCGCAATCTCAACTTTTGATCGGCCCGGCTTTTATAAGCTTGTGGTTGGAGTGCACTGCCCAAATCTGTTAGGCGGATTTTCGGAAATTATGTAAAAACTATTGACTTGTTTGGATATATGGTTAGTCATATATATAAGGCCCGTATGAAGATCTGGGTCATCCATACCATACCGGACCAAGATCAAATTTGGAGGGTAGATTCAATGCCATATCTACCATTCGCATGCTCAAGGAACTGGTAGATTCAGATAGTTTGCTTGAGCTAACTATTCTGAGTAACGTAATTTTGATTTTTGATTATAAAATCAAACAATGATAGAGATACAATGTAACAGAAGCGACAAGCGTTTGAAATTGTGAAATGGAAAACAATCTCACTACATTAATCATGGAATTACTCCCATTCCCATCCGGCAGAACCAAGTATTAGGTGGCTCTTGCTCATTAAACAGTTGCTCATAATTAATCAGTGAGCTCAAGAAGGCATCATCATTATCATTGCTCAGGAGCACGCCTTTATCTTTACCCGCAGTAGTACTCAGTTCGAATTGATGATCATTATCAAGCTCCATGCTGTACTCTTGATCATTTTTGTTGAGGCTATTATCTAGAGGATCTGATGCTGGTAATCTGGAAGCAGCATATAAAGGGTAAGGGTTTTGTGTGGTCCAAGTTGATGATTCAAGTGGCCTGTGAGTTGTTGGATCAATCCCTTGGCTGATCAACTTCTTGCTTAGGTGAGTGTTCCAGTAGTTCTTTATCTCATTGTCTGTACGTCCTGGTATTCTTCCCGCTATCAAAGACCACCTATACATACCATATATATTATATGCAACACTAATTACTTATCAACATCTCCACAAAATTAATCTCAGATCGATATTTTTCATGATATGTTTCGATCCTATAAGATGGATCCACGGGCACGGCATGATGTTTATATAAAACTTGTGATAACACATGATGTTTGAGTAGCAAATGCATTGCAGATAATATATACGTACAAATTGAGTAAAAACTAACACTATGGATTTTGAGAGATATAGGGTAGACCTGTTGCCGAGAAGGCGGTGGAGGCGGAGGATGAGATCTTCTTCATCAGGGGCAATGTGGCCACGCTTGATACAAGGACGGAGGTAATTCATCCACCGGAGGCGGCAGCTCTTGCCACACCGCAGAAGACCAGCTCGGGCAGGGAGAGTGCGCCACTGGCCTTCACCGTGTTGGTTGATGTAAGAGGATAAGAGTTGGTCTTCTTCTGGTGTCCACGGCCCTCTCTTCATTCCCCTGTCCTTGCCCCCGACACTTTGTTTTCCTGACAATGATAGGTTCCTCATCTTTCTCTCTATCTGTGTCAGATTTCGTACAAGGGGGAGGAAAAGGCTGACATTTTATGTCAGCTGGGAAAAACTTGGGAGTAGCTGTCCTAGCCGGTACAATTGCTTAAAATTGATAAAATGTCAGTATGTCATGTGTCTGCATTTGTATAACACTTTGGTGTATATAATTTGTTGTTGTTGTTGTTGATCTTTTATGGTCTGGCTTGTTGGGCCCATGATATTATGAAAGAATTTAAGACTCAAGAGTAAGTAGGTTGTCAATAGTTTAATGACTTCCTTTTCCAATTTTGTCATAGTATCTCTGATGGAGCATCAAGACTTGTTTCAACACCCCAACTCCCTCCCTCTTGCAAAGCAACATCAATAGGACTTGTAGTTCTAGGGGCACACAACGCAAAGTTATAAAAATCAGATATAACAGACTAACCAATTCTTGATACAGTTGCAGCAGAGGAAGAACAAATGGCCAAGACATGTGCTGAACATCAAGATGGAAGCCAGGCGCCCGCCTCAGCCATAGCCAGGCGCCCGCATCAACAAGGGCTGAAGGAGTTGCAAGCACGGCCAACCAGGCGGCCGCATGGGGCTCGGCCAGGCACCCGCCTCGTGTCCAGAGATCCAGTTTCCTAATTGCTCGTTGATTTATTTCACTGATGTGTTTCCTTTTCTGATTTCAAAGTTTCCTTATTTAGTTGATGGTATTTTCAGAAGTTTATTTTGATTGATTTTTAATTGATTTTAATTAGGTTTATTTTGGTAGGGTTCTAGAATGGTCTTAGGATTAGTATTTAAACATGTTAGGGCTTTTGTATTAGACAGACTTTGATATTGATTTTATGAAAAATAGTATTGATGTGAGCAACTATTATTGAGGGTTTAAATCCCGTCTTGTATTCTTTAAATTCCGTTCAGTCATTCCTCTCATTCTCATATAACTTCAGTTCGCTCTATCAATTCTCAAACGCCCAAACTCTCTATTTCCACGGAAATGATGGATCACACTTTTTAGCAACAATTTTAGTTCACAACAGCAGTCTGCCCCCATGCATTTGAGTAAAGGGCACAAGCACAACAGACATTCATACGCTAATGGATGGATTTTAGTTTCAGTAGAGACCTTAATAATTCTGGAAATGGAGATCGGGAAAAAACAAGCTCTGTGTTAAAGCATAAATAGCCATATGCTCAAGCAAATTGAAGTTCATATATTTGTATCAAACAAATATATGCTAAAAGTGATTACTGCTACAAAATCACTTCAACTCTTAAAAATAAAATGTAATATTCAAGTCTACAGTCTATAAACAACACAAATAACAGCAGAAGCAGAAGAGTGATTTTTATTTTTTTTATAATTTTTTCCTATTAACAAAAGTAACCATCGCAGACACAGTAGGTGATTCAGCTTGATCAACAAACCCAGAACATGCATAAAGCATTTGAATAAAATCAAAGACTAGAGATGAACCAAAATGAATAATCAATTTTTTTTTTTTTTTGAAATTTGCTTTTGATCGAGAGCAAAGTTGAGGTAGTATATTAGAAGGAGACGTCTTTATTACTTACAGATTCACCACTCAAATTCATATAAGTTTGGGGCTTCGCCAGAAAAACAGGAACACCGTCAACAAAACCTGATTTAGAAGATTTAAGCAGCAACATTCAATTAAATATGCATAAAACTTGATATTCAAAATTAAAACTCAGGTTGTGGGGGATAGTAAAGAAAGCTAACAAGCCTTTTCCACAGATTGCTTTGCAATGAACACTATCCATTGGAATTCCTAGCTGACTCTGAAAATGCATCAACCATTTGAAACCCTACAGTGCACCTACTCCGTTACAGACAGCTCCCTCCAACTCTCATGGTGCATTTTGGGCTTTGCCTTTTCTTTTTTTTTTTGATACCCAGGTTTTCCAGCTTCGCCGGACTATGTCCTGGACCACCAGCCACCGGCCCCTCAGTGATGGCGGAGGATTTTGGGCTTTGCCTTGTTGTACTGTTACGGCAACATTTCGGGTTTTGTGTATGGATATATTTTCCCTCCCATGTTTTCCTAGGCACCAATTCCTTAAAATAAAAAATAAAAAAAAATACTTCTCCCTCCGTCCCATTTTAAACTTCGCACTTTCCTTTTATTTCTTTTTTTTTTCTTTCTAGTGTGTCCCAAAATATATGTCGGGTTTCTAAATATAAATGAACTTCCCTTCTATTTAAGTTCCTTTGTTGACTACCAAAATTTAAAAAAAAAATGGTATCTTTTTATACATTAATCAGTGTATACAGATTGAAGCCTTTACACCGGCATTCTGACACCAAATATAGGGTTCTAAGACTATAACTTTTCACTTATGCAAGCTCAAACTTTATAGACCTCAATAATGAGAGATTTAGGCACAAAACTCTGCAAAATTTTGGTTGCAAATCCCAGTTGGCAATAATTGACGCAATATCCGGTCTGTAGGCCTAGTCATTAAGTGATTTAAACATCAATCAGTGACTGCCACAGAGGATTGCGTGACCAAAATTTTGCGACTTTTTGTGGCCTTGAACTAAGAAATGCAGCTGCCTATCTGTACTGTGTGCCTGCGATTCTTGGCTTAAGAGGGTACGTTAACTTTTCATTCCCATGTTCTCCCGGCTTGATTTCCGCTAAATTTCTCTGATTATTATCCTTGGAAGCATTATAGATCTCCTCCAAAGCTGTCAGAATCTCAGTCATAGGTGGCCTGTCCCTAGGATCCAGGCGAAGACACCTCACTGCAACCGCTGCAACGGATTGAGCCCCTTTCTTTGAGTACTGGCCGCCTAAACGCGTGTCCATTATCCTCAAAACCCTTCTACTGTCACTTAAAAATGGCTGTACCCACTCCACCAAGGTTTCTTCCAACACCTCCGTCTCTCTCATCAGCCATGGCCCGCCTTCCTGATAGCAACTCCAACAAGACAACTCCCGAAGCTGTACACGTCACTCTTAGGAGTCAAGTGACCTGTCGCAACGTATTCTGGTGCAGCATAACCCTCTGTTCCCACAACCCTGGTTGATACATGCGTGTTATCCCCTGTTGGACCATTTCTTGCTAAGCCAAAATCCGAAAGTTTCGCAGTTAAGTCCTGCAAAAGTTGATTACAGGATATGAAAAAGAGGGATCTATTAATTATTCCACATTTCAAGTCAAAAATAACTTGTCATACCGAATCAAGAAGAATGTTGGCGGCCTTTAAATCACGGTAGATAATATTGGCATCTAAGTTATGCAAGAAGGATAGTCCCCGTGCAACGTCAATTGCGATTCGCGACCGTGCAGCCCATGATAAAGGTTGAACACCTTCTGTAAAAGGATGAGAGAATGGGTATATAAGAAAACTGAGGCACGAGAAATTGCAAGGATTAAACAGATTGGAAATGATGATTCAGATGAAAGATTCACTCACTTTTAAAGAGGTGGTTTTCCAAACATCCCTTTGGCATGAACTCGTAAACCAAAAGTCTGTTTTCAGACTCCGAGCAATATCCAATGAGTTTCACGAGATTTTTGTGATGTAGCTGGCCCAAGTAATTAACTTCAGTCTGCCAGTTGCAGATAAAAAAAAACAAATGTATATTAATCAATGGCTAACAACACTCTGCTCGACTAAAGATACTCCCTCCGTTGACACACACACACACACCGGCACACACAGCATACTTTTATCTTAAATACCCTTATTTTAAGAATTGAAGTGGTTTTATTATTTCTAAATCTATTGTAACTAGAGTAGAATCGGAAGCTCATAATCTTTGAATAAAACATCTCTATAATAAAATGTCAGAATCTACGAGGAGATTGAGAAAAGAATTAAAAAGAGGTGTTTTCTTGGACTTACAAGCCATTCCCTGTGACCTTGAGTGCTTTCTGCCTTGAGTTTTTTGACAGCCACGACCATCCCAGTTCCAGGTTTGCTTGGAGCAAGAGTGTGCTCATCAATCCATCCTTTGAAGACAAATCCAAAGCCTCCCTCACCGACAAGGCTGTCAGGCCGGAAGTTCTTAGTGGCAGCCTTGAGATCATTGATGCTAAACGACTTGAGGCTGTTGGAGATAATTGTATCACCTTTGCTGAAATTGCTTGTTCTCGTTTGATGTTTGGAAGGGGTTGAACTTCCATTGCTAGAACATTTTTTAGTTTCTAAAAGACAGCAAAAAACAAAACAGCTGTAAGTACTCCCTCCCTCTATCCCACGCACTTACCCTTTTTGTCCATCCTAATCAAAAGTTGCATTTCTAAAAGAGGAATAATTTTAGTGCAATCTCATTAAGGTGCATGATGATGTCAAAAACGTTCGAATCAACCCAAATCCAACGGCGGGTTGTATCCTGGATGTTTGAATAGGCGAAAAAGATGAACAAACACGTAAACTAAGCCGGGGCTCCACCGACGAATGCCCTCCGTGTGAGAGTAAGTATTTGTGTTTAGAGAGAGAAATCAATTGACAAGAGTTTAGATTCAAAAGATGCGTTACCAAAATATATGAATTATGGCTTGTATTTATAGGCATAGGATTGTAAAGTTCATCTTTGATTAGGAAGTTGTGTGTGAGGAGGTTATAATCCTAGTGGGATTATAACTTCCTACAATCATTGTTTGAGTAGGATTAGGTAATATCGTTACGCACGTGTGCCTCGGTGGCACGCTACCCGGCATGTGATAATTGGTCGGCCCGAGTTGGCCGAGGAAGAGAGGAGCAACGATAGGGAAGCCCATTTTCTTGTCTGGATGGTGGCCAGGAAGGTCTCATCGTCTTTTGTTGAAGCCCTCGTCGGCTTTGATAGATGCCTTGCTTTCGGCATATGAGAATGTGTCTTGTCGGCATATACGAATTATGTGCCTTAGTCATTATTCGTTTTTCTATATCTAGGTCGTCGTATGGGAATGACGAGCGCCAACAGCAAAGGTAGGGAATGCCCGCTCCACTTTGTCGTGATTGAACTTGTATGGATTATGTTTTGGGCCCGATCCGTTGGGCCTTGCCCGGCCATTACCCACGTTCGTACCTCGATTTATATCGTTCGGTGACCCACGACTTCATGGCTCGTACATGCCGAGGAGGAAGTGGTGCTCTACCTCGGCTTAAACGGATACGAACGGGCTTTTGGGAATCACGAGGCGTAATCATTTTATCCGTCGGTTATTACACGTTGGGTGAAGCGCCCCATTATTGACAAGACATTACTCTTGGGAACCTGCTAGAACATTTATTATGGAGAAGAGACGGCGCCCTTTACCCGGATTTTGACCCGTACCCGTTTCGGATCTGGGTATATAAGGCCAAATTCATTTCCTTTCTACTATTTTATCACTATTGTCATTTGAGAGAGAAATATTGAGCTTGAACCGAAAGAAATTTACGAGTTCGTGCTTGATTTTCTTGAATGCTGTGTTTGGTTCCATCGTGTTCTTCATCAACAAAGTCAATTTCGGGTATAATTTCTTCTTCCTTTCGCTTAGTCTCTGCAAATTTACGGGTTTTTGGTGTTGTTCTTGGCGTGTTCATTCAAATTGCCATTGTTGGTGTTCTCGAAGCTTTTCTTGAACATTGCTTGTGCCTTCCTCATTCTTAGAGATGGCAAGAAAATGCAGCAGCAATCTCAATGCTTTGTACTGTTACTATACCCAAAATCTTAGAATTTATCAACGTATTGATGGGACATAGATGATGTTGAGCTTGAACGAGATAGGGGAAATTCGGCGAGGTATCGAAGCCACTAGAACCGACGTCGGTTATCTGATCGATTTAGGATAGACCGAGTTAGTGTTGATTCTCCGAACATCGTGTTGTTCGACGGTTGGTCGGAAATTATTGACCATATCAATCTTTACTATCGAAGTCCGGCCCGTTTGTAGCGTCCGTTGTTGGGTAAAAATCCTCCTCGTCTTTAGTCGATAGGACGGGAGGGATTCCTTTCCTCGTTTTCCATTTTTGACTTAGGCAAAGCGGCCTTTACTTCTTTATTCTATGAAGGGAAGGGAAATTCCGCCGCTCGTCCTTCTACCTCGGATAGAATCGTGAATGAATTCGCGAGGGCCCAAGCTAGTAACGGGGACGTGGAAGGTCAGCAACCGTGGTAGGTCTGTCACCCTGAGCTAGATGCGCCGGGGCCGGGGAACGAATGATTGAGGAAATTCACTCCAAGTATATAGTGTCGAGTGAGGAATACCGTCTTACATACCCCTCGGTGAACACCTTGACCGGAAGCCTTAGATGACTTCTTATACGGTTTGAATTATGTCGACTTCTTTTACAAACAATTCCGGCTCGGCCTTCGTCTCCCCCTCGATCCTTTCATCTATGAATTTTTAGAGGATATTTGTCATCCAGGCTATGTTAGGTGTCAATGCTGTGAGATTCCTCATTGGCTTCATCGTCTTTATGCCGTAGCTTAGGTTTTGAACCTTGTCGGTATGCGTTCCATCATTTTTTCACCGTAAGCTACAAGGAGGATACTAGGATCTAGTGGTGAGGATTGATCCCAACCGGCTAAGCTTATTTACCCGATGTCTATGAGGTATCGGGGTGGAGTAACCGTCGCCATAAGAGTGGAAAGCCGTGAGGTGGGAATTATTGCTCCTCGTCGCTCCAGCGTGTGCCGAGCAAGTCTGGAGGCCGGAGTGGAGTAATCGCCTCGTCGACGAGTTGAAACAATTTTCCTCCGTCGACACGTTGTGTTGGTCGAAGTCTAGAGACCGACCGAGGATATAATGTTCGAGTCGGTATTATGCCGGGCCCCTTGGATAGCTTGGTGCCCGTGGTCCCAAATGTATAGGGGGCATGTACCCCAGGCCAGACGGTACACCCCGGCCTTGTTTTTCGTGTCGAATGTGATATCTGCAAGCTTCTACAATGATAAATGTCTTCCGAGGATGGCGTTCTCATTGTAATCTTTCTTCCTTCCTGTCTTTCCCTACTTATGTTATATTTCAATCTTTCCTCCTCGTTTTTGCTAATGATTTGCCTTTCTTGACTTTACGGTTTTGGCCAGAAACAAAAGAAAAAGATGGAGGAGGAAATACTTGACCCTCAATCGTTGGTGAAGGCGAAAAGGAGGATATCTCGGTCTCGACAAAAAATAAGAGGCGGGATGACGCCGTCGCCCCGTCAGCCGTTCTAGCCGCGGGGAGGCTGGAGCCTTGCCTCTACGAAACCGTAGGGGAGTGGAGCATATGCCGAAAAAGGCGATGACGGGTAAGAGGCCCGAGGCGAGGGAAGTCTCCCGAAATAATAACTCCTCGGGCCGAGTAGGCTTTGAAGAAGGTCGGCGTGGTTGAGGCCGAGGAGGAGAATGCTTGGGAAGGACCCCGGCTAGCGGCGAGGACGGAGGCCGAGGTTGGGGGCTCCTCCAAGAGGGCTGCTATTGAGCCTACCTCAAGCTGCACGCTCTTTGCTCGGCATATAAAGACATGTTCTGAAACCGAGCAAGTTATGCAGGAGGCACGGGAACCCAGTCTTCAAGGGTATGGATGTCCTAGCCCGCAAATGCCCCCATTAAAGGGTAGGTCGGGCAGTTATATACAAATTCATAGACGATGAGTTCGTGGATCAACTTCTAGACTCCAGTCCTAGCATGGAGGCTCTGGCCAGTAGGAAGGGCCTTTTATTGAGTGAGGTAAGCTTCCTCATTTTTTCATTTTTTCTTCCTCGTCGTGTTTTTATACTTGTAGTTTTTCTGATCATTTTTCTTTGTTTTCCTGTAGCTTGCAACGGTCTCGGCGTATGAGACCATCAAATCGCAAGATTAGTTTGATAAAAAGAGGATTTCCTTAGCAAACAAAGCTGAGCTGTATTCTTCACATGAGAAGCAACTT
The DNA here is from genome assembly GCA_022495995.1 of Adenophora triphylla var. japonica. NCBI lineage: Eukaryota > Viridiplantae > Streptophyta > Magnoliopsida > Asterales > Campanulaceae > Adenophora > Adenophora triphylla. Next base: position 442,421 of record JAFEMH010000916.1, read on the forward strand.
GTCTGAGGACTAAAGTCAAAATGAGTTCCTCGAGGATGTTAAAAACTGTTTTGACACCAAAACTGATGATCTAATATTTCCTTAAAAGAGTGAGAGTCAACAGTAACAGTTAAGATGTGGTGCTTTGGGCTCAGAATGCCAGTAAGATTGGGTATAAAACAGCAGAAGAATGAGTTACATCAGATCAAAATGCAGATGTGGTAAGAAGAGGAACAAGAATATATTTTGAATCAAGCAATCCAATATTATGTGAGGGATCATCAAATGCAATTTTAGAACCATGAGTTGAAGTATAAAAGAATTGTAGCTAGAATTTGTAACCACTTGTGCGGTCACTTGTGCGTACGATTATTCACCTGAAGTGTCGGCCATGGCTGTCTAAACAACTCGACAGTAAAATAAACTCACACGAACAGAATTAAATGCAGTGGAATAGCAACGAATTTAAACACTTCAGTAAGAGTAAGACTATGCTTGCTGGAAAACTTTCATAAAACACAACTCTGTTGAGAACAAGTTGTAAAGAAAACTTACAATGAAAGAAAATAAATCGTACAAAAAGACAAAAGCCGTTCTAACTTAAGAACATCAAACAGAAAAACAGTCTTGAAGATTCAAAGATCTGAACTACAAGAACACAGAAGAAAGGACTCAAGAAATTATATAAACTTATGTTTCTCTCTTTAAAAACCGTCATTCGCAACGAATTTAAACACTTCAGCTAGCTGATTAACAATTTTCAGATGGTCGTAGCCACATCGATGTCTTCGTGTTACCCTTACTTACCATGATCCCACTTGGTCTTTTGAATGTATTTTTCATAAATTTATCCCTCGGCTGATGAAGAACTCATTAATCAAACAGACAATTACCAAAAACCCGTGAAAATCGAGAGACTTCCTCTAACATCTTTTCAGTAAAATATTGCTACCATGATAAATCAAGAAACTCACTCTAAATCTGTTGAAAAGGGGGGGGGGGGCAAGACCATCCAAATCAAATTAACCCAAAACTATGAGAAGCCAGTTTTATGGTGCCTAGAATTCGATATTTAAAGAAACAAGATAAAACTTTGAGTCACTTTCTAGTAATGGGCCTCCACTCCAGACTGAATTGTTGAAGCTCCGGAACTGAATTGAAAAATTAGAGTTGATAAAACATGATCCCAAAGTAGATATGCAACAGATAAATGATTTTCTTAAACAAAGTGAAAAGGGATTTTACATAATCAAGAGAAGAAGAAGAAAGAGAAAGAGAAAGAGAAATTACCAGAGAAGTGATTGGAGGAGGCATGTGCAGTTTTAGCAGAGGTTCCAAAACAAATACCCATGTCAGAAATAATAAAAGGTTGAAGAAATGGAATATGAGCAGCCGGGGGGAAAAGGGAAGCCATAATAACAGAGTCTTGAGGACTGGCAGAAGGGAAGCAGCTTCCTTCCTTGCCTTGGTCGTCTTCTTTCATTGGTCAAGCCTAGTTTGGTTATTCAAACTTTTCATATTGAAATTAATGTTTGAATGAGACTCAATACATGATATTGCACAGTACAGAGGTTGAAATGAAGTGGGAATGCTTAATAAGCTTTGACCACATGTCACTTTCTCGAATTTATGACTTTTTGACCAACAATGCCTAATACCTTTAGTCATTTGAATTAGGCAAACAAAACAATCGATCATAATTTTGAGCATCCACTTGAATGAATGAAACTCGCCCATATTCGTTCACACCGGCTTACCCTTTCTTTTTTTTTTTTTTTATACCCAGGTTTTTCACCTTTGCCGAACTAGGTCCTAGAGTGATCCTACATACGCTTACATCACTCTTACATCACCAATTTAATTGACTTCTACTGCCAAGATCACACCGGCTTACCCTGACATAATGTAATGGAGTGGTAAACCAATATTTTTTTTGTTCACAGATATATTATTTATTTAATAATTTCATGTTATAAAATTTATAATATACAGTATTAAATACTCCCTCCGTCCCGCTAGAAGTGTCACCCTTTTAGGGGTGGCACGCAAATTAAGAAAAAGTGTGGAAAGAAAAAATGTTGTGAGTGTAATTTGAAAATATGAGAGAGAATTAGTGGAGAAAATAGTGAATTTAAAAAGTGTTGTGAGTGTAGAGGAGAGAGAATTAGTAGAGGAAATAGTGGATGGGATAATAGAATATGAGTTGGTCTCCTGTGAGAACAACAATACCCGTCTCATGGGTGAGACGGGTCGAAATAACCCATGATCCATGACCCATGACCCAGACTATTTCCACTCTTGTAAATCAAAGAAGCAAAAGGTCACGACCCAGTGCCCCAACTCTTACTATGCGTACTTTCTCTTTCTAGTTTTTTATTATTTCTTTTCTTTTTGCTTTTTTTTATTATTTTTTTTATTTTCATTATTTTTTTTTATTATTTTTTTCTTTTTATTATTTTTTTTTTCTTTTTGCTTTTTTTATTATTTTTTCTTTTTGCTTTTTTTTTTTATTATTTTTTTTATTATGTACTATTATTTGAATATTTTTTTCTTAATGTAATGACTGTTGTGTTGGGTTAGAATATTTTTATTTTTTTTTAGTTTTTATATTATTTTTTCGGCTTTTCAGTGGTTTAGAAAAAGTAATAGTTACCATCTCTTAATGTAATGACTGTATACATATAAAGTAACATTGTTCATAAGTAAACGTAATACCTGTTTTGCAATATCAACTATTACTTAAACAAATGAGAAGTATTAGTCAAAATAAAAACAGTTCCTAAAACTATTATTAGTTAAAAAAATAATAATAACACTATTACTTCACAAGTGTAGTACTATTACTTATAGCAATACCAACTATTACTTAAACAAATGAGAAGTATTACTCAAAATGAAAACAGTTCCTAAAACTATTATTAGTTAAAAAAAAAAAAATAACACTATTACTTCACAAGTGTAGTACTATTACTTATAGCAATACCAACTATTACTTAAACAAATGAGAAGTATTACTCAAAATGAAAACAGTTCCTAAAACTATTATTAGTTAAAAAAAAATAATAACACTATTACTTCACAAGTGTAGTACTATTACTTATAGCAATACCAACTATTACTTAAACAAATGAGAAGTATTACTCAAAATGAAAACAGTTCCTAAAACTATTATTAGTTAAAAAAAATAATAACACTATTACTTCACAAGTGTAGTACTATTACTTATAGCAATACCAACTATTACTTAAACAAATGAGAAGTATTACTCAAAATGAAAACAGTTCCTAAAACTATTACGGTTAAAAAATAACACTATTACTTCACAAGTGTAGTACTATTACTTATAGCAATACAAACTATTACTTAAACAAATGAGAAGTATTACTCAAAATTAAAACAGTTCCTAACACTATTACTCCATCAAACCAAATATACCCGTGACATCAACATAAAATTGATGCCTCACTATGAAAAGAAGCTAGCAACTCGGCAAGTTGATCTATACCCATCTCCCTCATAGACTAAACACAAAACATTTGGGATTCCAAGCATTACCAACAATGAGAATGTAACACCACCCGAATCCATAACCCAAAACTGGACCGACAAATGCCGCAAATTGATCAAGAATATTGAGGGACTAATATAAGAAGAGAGTGAGAAGACCTTAGGAGGCGGAGTGCGGTTTGGGCATAGGTCTCGACCATCTCTTCATCGGAAAGGACGGATCCTTAGGGAAATCCGTGGTGATGAGCCGGTGATTGTAATCGCATCCCTCGAACAGTATGTCATCTGGATTAATCGTTTCTGATTCGAAGTTTCTAGGCGACCGCGACGAGAGCAATGTCATCGACGATTTAAACCCCCTCGACAAATGGAACCCCAGGGTTAGGGCTTTGAGGAGCTACAGCCGGCGGGGAAAGACATTGAGCCGGTGACGGGAATGAAATTAGTGGAAGAGATGGATTTTGGGTCGCCGGTGTGTAGGTTGAAGGTAGGATTTGCCGGAGAAGACGATTGGGAGGGATCCCTGTTATTATTGCGTATAGAGAGAGAGTGATGAGAGAGAGAGAGTGGTGCGTGGGTATTATTGGACGGGTCATGGTTATGGATCCGACCCGTCTCATGGATGAGACGGGTTTCTCTGTTCTCACATGAGTTTTTGTCATAGAATATTAATAAAACATTTTCTTTTTAGGAAAGGTGACGCTTCAAACGGGACACCATTTTGGGTAAAAAGTGACACTTCTAGCGGGACGGAGGGAGTATTATCTATAATTGTGTACGAAGTTGGGATCGTTAGCAAATATTTCCTCGAATGAAGCATGATTATCATAATTATTTTCGAAATTATGAGAACTATTCCCATAATTATACATGATCAAAAAAAGAAAATCTTGATTTCTTTTGCTAATTATAGAGAGAGAAAGTATGGAAAAAGAGGTGTATATAACCTACTCAATCGTCACCTCTATTTATAGGAAAAAAAGAAAGTGAATGTTTTTTTATATTTTGACATAAACCACGTCGTTTGGCACAAGAAAATTTTAATATACTCCCTTCGTCCCATGATAATATGCAAAATTATCCTTTTTGAACGTCCCACAATAATCTACGCTTTCCTAAAATGGAAATGGGACCCACTTCTCTCTACTCACAACCATTACCCACTTACTCCACTTTCTCTCTCCTACCCCACCATCTACACTCACAACACATCACATTTATCACCTTTTACCTTAATTCCCGCACCGGCACAAAAAGTGCATACATTTGTGGGACGGAGGGAGTATAAAATATTAAAATTGTGTCAAATATGCCAAAATCTTGCAAAAAACTAGCTTTTCGTAACATAAGAAAAAATTAGTTTTAAAGCACTAAGTCTAACTAATAAGAGTGATGAACGGTTTTGAAAACTAGTTTTTTATAACATTTTGAAAAAAAACTAGTTTTTCACAAGAGTTACTCGTCAAATATATACAATAAAAAAAATTAATCATTTTTAAATAGTAAAATATTAAAATTATGTCAAATATTACGAAATTAGACTCTATTTATAGAAAAAAATTATAAACATTTTTAATATTCTTACTTAAATAATATAATTTTAAAGACGACAAAATTACAAAATACACATATAGCTCGAACCAATTTTCGTTCACGAATTCGTTCATGAAATGAACGAAAATTTTCGTTCATGGCCATGAACAAATATTCGTTCACCACTAATTATCATAAATCAAAATTGATTAACAAAATTGCTCTTGACAACAAAATTTGGTTCACCACTAATCATGAATTTAGTCAATAAAGTTTGCTCAATGTACTAGTAGTTAACAAATTAAAATGTAAGTAGATATTTTTGTTAAAACTTAATAAATATTGTCCAACCTTAAATTTGCCCAAATCACTTTCCATCTCCTAAAATCCCTTCTCTCTCTTTATCCAAAACTTAATCATTCAATTCAATCCAATCCAATCCAATCCAATCCACACACAATAGCAATAGCAATAGCAATAGCAATAGGCAACCAATAAGCAACATCAATAATTATTCACTCAGACGCTACTCTCTCTATCTCTCCCAAAATATTATTTTCAATTTTTCATCGTTATTTACGAATGAAATTTTAAATAATAATTTTATATTGATTTAATTAGTTTAATAGACGATTACCAAATTATCCCTTATTCTAAAAAAAATGACCACTTAGGATAAAAATTTTCGTAAACAACCACCAAATCCTCTTTTTATAAATACACACGTGTGTACCAGCTGTCACACCCTCTCTCCTCGCTCGTTTTTTCTTTTTATTTTTACCTCAAAACTTTAAAATAAAATATCTTAATATCCAGAAGTCAAAAAAAAATCTGAGAGCACCGTTGTGTTCGTATCGTCAAGACGAATCAAACTAATAGTATCAATATATAATCATAATCTAATTTCTGAAGTTCATAGTTGTTTTTTAGAAGTTAACAGTTGTTTTTCACAATTGTTCAAAAAACAACTAAGAGAAGTTCACAATTGATTAAATTAAGTTCATAATTTTTGCATAAAATGTATTCTATTTTACTTAATTCACAGTTGTTTTAGCTAAGTTCACAATTGTTTTTAGTCTTTTATTGCCTCTAGTTTTGCTTTTTTTATGAAATTAACAAAAATAATTGTTAACTTAACTAAAAACAACTGTGAACTTAACAAATATGTCAAATAATTTCATAAAATTGCAAAAATAGAGGTTATAAAGATAAAAAAAAAAAAAAAACTGTAAAGTTAACTAAAAACAACTGTGAACTTAACAAACATGTCAAATAACATAAAAAATTAAAAATAGAGGCCATAAAAAAGACTAAAAGCAATTGTGAATTTAGCTAAAACAACTGTGAATTAAGTAAAATAGATGACATTTTTATGCAAAAATTATGAACTTAACTAAATCAACTGTGAACTTCTCTTATTTTTTGAACAACAGAGAAAAACAACTATAAACTTGGAACAACTGTGAACTTCTCAAATTTGATTAAGATTATATGTTGATACTACTAATTTGATTCGTCTTGACGATACGAACAAAACGGTGTTCTCAGATTTTTTTATTTTTTTTTACTTTTGAATTTTAAGATATTTCATTTTAAAGTTTTGAGGGAAAAAAACGAGAGAGGGTGTGACAGGTTGTCCCTTAATGACACGTGTATTTTTAAACTATCGAGAGATTAGGTGAAATTTTGATTATGTTGCCGGATTATGTCGTTAAATTTCAAAATTTTAGTCTTAATTGGTTTATTTGACTTGGGGTGAAGGACCTGGCGGTAATTTCCCCTAATGACACGAGTGTATTTAAAACTTGTTATTCATAATAGGGTTAATTACAAATTAGGGCCTCAAGTCTCACATGATGTCCCCAAAAGGGGTCTGACCTTTTTTTTTTAGCGATTTAGGGCCTGACTTCACATTTTTTTTTTATCAAATCAGGATTTTTTGACGATTTCCATCCAAATAATCCGTTAAGTTAAAGAATAGGTAACAAAGGGACTAGTTTGTAATGATTATTAGTTTTAAGGGGTCAAATGAATTTTTTTAAATATAAACTGTTAAAAATTTATTTCTTTTCCCAAAATAATTAACATTATATTAATTATTAAATAATTAATAGTTTCGAAAAAAAAATTAATTTTTATGTCAAAAAAAATTAATTAATAGTTTCGAAAAAAAAATTAATTTTTATGTCAAAAAAAATTAATTTATTTTTTATTATTATGTTAAAAAATAGTTAATGTTCATAATATATTAATATTATATTAAATAATAAAAAAATCAGTTTTTTAATACATTTAAAAACTAAAAATTAAGGACTATTATAAATCAAAAATTTGTATTTTTAAAGACAGTTTTATTTTTTTGAAAGAAAACTAAAATATTTTTTTAAAATAAATTAATTATAAAATTTTAAAACATTAAAGGTTTTCTTATTTTTAAAACCAGTATACGAACATTAACTATTTTTTAACATTAAAAAATATTTTTATTTTTTTAATATAAAAATTTAAAAACATATATTTATTCCGGAATATTAATTATTTCAGAATTAAGGTAATATTAATTATTTTGGAAAAAGAAATAAATTTTGAACACTTTATATTTAAACTTTGCATTTGACCCCTTAAAACTAATAATCATTACAAACTAGTCCCTTTGTTACCTATTCTTTAACTTAACGGATTATTTGGATGAAAATCATCAAAAAGTCCTGATTTGATCAAAAAATGTGAAGTCATGCCCTAAATCGCTAAAAAAAAAAAGGTCAGGCCCCTTTTGTGGACCTCATGTGAGAATTCAGGCCCTAATTTGTAATTAACCCTTCATAATATTGATCATGATGTACCAATAACAAGTTTTAGATCTTCACGTGTATAATTAAATCAAGTTAAAATTTTTGTTCAAAGTTCCTTAAAATTAATAAAAAAAAAAAAGTGAAAATATTATTTTAGAATAGAGGAAGTATTTTACAAGAAAAATTATTAGCTTTCCAAAAGCTCTAAATTTATCAACGTTAAAGTAGATAGGTCAACAGATAAAGTAGCAAATAACAAAGCAATGTATGCTAAAAATATGTACTCATATCTCATTTTATTGGCCCTACGCTTATCTATAGTATAAATGAGGGAGGTGTGTGAACAGTGGTATGAACAGTGTCATTGGCCGAAATTTTCATTTTGCCCTCACTATTTTGTCCTTTTCCCATTTTGCCCTTAATTTTTTTTTTTTAATTTAAAAAAAAAAAATTTTAAAAAATAAAATAAAAAAATCACGTGGCCTTGGACACAGGCATGTACTAGTTTTTCTACATTAATGAAAATTAATGAAAATTAGAAGTTTTTTCTTTAAAAAAAAAACTTAGTAAACCCGATGCATGACATCCGTTTACATTTAACTAAGTGGATTAGAAGGAACTATTATTGTCAAGTCTTTGCATATTCATATTCGTGGATGACTAATTTTTTAATTAAATATTAGGGAAAATGATTGATGCTGCCACACAAAATAGCCGTATGGGCCTGATCTGAGTAGCCAAACGATGAATACTCTGGCGTCTTCTCCGGTTGTTTCCTACACACAAAACTCAAGTAAACTAAATTGGGGACATCTCCGGCTAAGCCCCTTCGGTGCGAGAGTAAGTATACGATCTAGAAACGATAAAGAAAGAAACAAATTGAGACTGGCCAGAAAATAAAAAAAAAGCATACCAAATTTTGCCTTGTAGGAGGGTTTATATAGTTACCCATGTCCCACGCAAATCTTATCATCTTAGCCACATGTCAACTATCTATTGGCTATACCTGGGTTGCCACCACGGAGACGTCATTTTTATCGTAACAGATAACTTATCATTAACAGACTTTACGGCCACACATAACTTCCTCAGCCTTTATTGGAATGTCGCTGCTTGCAAACCCTAACAATGCGAAAACCCGTGATTGTCGCTAAAACATCTTGGTGCGGGTTTCCAGCCTTGAGATTATATCATTTTCGTGCAATAGCGGGCTGCAATGGACTTATTGCCGGATTCTCGCCAGGGCCTGTTGTGAGCACCCCAACCCGGAACCTAACGCGTGTCCCGAGCTTGGAAAGCCCAAACTAAGAAAATCCATCTTAAATTTTTAAAACTTTTATTTCACCTTACAAGAAAACCAATTCTCAAACTGTCAAAATAAATCAACTAATAATATCTCCACTTGGAGGAATTTCAACAACAACTTCAATAAATCATAATCTGATCAATTACATCTTAACCCCCAAATAACTTTGTTTTACAAAAGAGTTTTATATACAACTTTCCAAAAGAGTAATACTTAATAAATATTCTCAGACAACCGACTCATATACATAACCTGACAAGTCTCAAAAGCAAAAGTCCAAACTCTTATCCCCGGCCTCACTGGTTCAGGTCACCTGTCTCAGCACGATCTAAAACAGTAAAGGAGAAGGGGTGAGAATAAATCTCAATAAGCTATTATGAATGCAGCAAGATGTCAAATATGATGCAACACATAGCATGGTTACACATAACACATTATTAAAGCGATAAACACCTTACGTTACCTTATTTTACCTTTTTCGTCTGAACATTAAGTCGTACAACGTGGGAGTAAAACTCCACTCTTTGGTGAACTGCCCCCATGCACATTCACCGCTTATAGGACTCATACCCAAGAGATCCATATAAGGAAAGAAGATACTTATATGACCCTTATTCAGAGTACCATATAATATCGCCGCTATCTGTAAAGCTTTTGGCTTAATACAGAAGCATTCCACCTAACTCCATAAAATCGCAGCTGACTGTAAGGCTTTTGGCTCAATACAGAAGCTTGCACACCCACTCTGTGGCCACAGAGGGGACGGTCACAGGTATAATGATCGTCAATCATTTATAGAACAAATCCATAATTGATTGTATCACATTATACCCCAGAATCTCATATAATATAAACACGTTCAAGCACATAACAGATACTTGAAATAAAATCCACCAAAGGGATAAGCATATAACAACATGGTAATGTATACTCATATGAAATCAATACTATAGTGCAACGTTCATTTAATACACTATGCATAATACCATCAATGAATATGAATTTAAGTAAGGTAACAATATAACCAAATAATCCACACTTGGGATACAATATAACAATATGCCAAATAGTCCACACTTGGGATAACAATAGGACCACATGCCAAATAATCCACACTTGGGATAACAATGCCACAATGTGGTAAATACACATTTCCAACTAGCGCAATAGTGTAATCTATAGCTTCTACACTATTCAAACTAACCACCAAGGATATGAAAGTAAGTAAGGTCACCATGTACCATAAACCATTCCTACGAAGTCATTACACAACCTTGAATAACCTTAATAAAAGTTCAAGATCAAATTCCCAAGTTTGAACCACTTTGAAGAAGTTACGAATCAAGCTTATCAACCATCTTCCGAACAATATTTAAACTACTTCCATAATTCCATTTTAACCAATTAAGGTGTCATTGTGTAGCCCAAGTATTCTACTTTAATCTAGGTGAAAGAGGGTTCATTTATATCCTAGTTAATTTGGGTTTAAACAGCTTGAAAAATGGTCAAGAGTTACCAGGCCAGGGCACGACTCGTGCCCATTTGACCTTCTCCAGAATCAGGCGTCCCTAGCATGGCACGGCTTAGGCTTAACATTTATCACGACTCGTCCCATCCTCAGGCACGACTCGTGCCACAGGGAACGACTCGTGACCTGAGCCCAGAATTCAGAACGGAACTGCAATTTCATCAGTAGCTACACCAAGTTGATCTCAAACCAAGTTTCCTCTGTTTTGTGAACATAACAAGGTTTACTAACTTCACCAATATTATACTAAATCAATCCTATCAAATAAGATAGATTTAACCCATTTAATACTTAGTTGTTTTACTCATTACACTACCCATTTCATATTTAACCTTTCTATCTCCATTCAAACCATACTCTTTCTTCTTTATCAACCTCTATGAACATCAATCTTATATCTAGATCATTAAACAATTTCTCTACTCCAAGAAAGGTTCCAAAGCATCAAACAACAATTATAATAAACAATAACAACATCAAATGTTTCATGACATTTAATTTGAAGGAAAGTCATAATAACTCACACCATTAAAAGCCTACCAAATCCTTTTCTACTTCTTTCAACCCCATTGAGATATACTCATAACATCTTTCAAATCAAAGTAATATGTATATAACCACATACACTAACTCCATTAAAGTCATTAACATCTTACACTCATTGTACCCTCATTACTTCAACTTAGACCATCATCTCATAACTAAAAATCAATTCAACCTTAAATAACCCATTTTACTCAAATAAGATTATTCAAATATACCAAAATCCTTTTCTTTTTCACAAAATGTTCATTACACATAAAATGAGCAATTGTTAGAAGGAAGTCATAATAACTTACTTTAACCACACAAGATGAAATCACTATTTTTCGGGCTTGATGCGCTCCCCTCTCCACCACGAACAAGGAAGTACAAACGAATCGTCAAATGGGAAGGAATTGAATTTACTATAATTTTTGAAAGGGAATGTTTAGGAAAGAATTTCCATGGAGACTTTCCATGGAGAAAATGAAGGAAGTAAGAAGAAGATAAGGAGGGAATGGGGAGGTTAAGGGAGGAGGTGAGGGAAAAAGGTAAGGAGTATGGGCATCCATGTCCCCTTTTGACTAAATAAGTAAATAATTCAACCTTTCCACTTAAGCCCCTCAAAGTCTAAGGAAATACAACTACCACCTACTCTTCAAATCTTTACACAACACACCTTGACCACATATAATATTTTATTTATTCTCAATTATTATAACTTCACCACAACATTTTATATTTATTTTATTTAGCCCCTATATCATTAAAGTTAATTCATTTCCATCCTTACTTCCCATAAACAATTAAAGACATAAAATGAGCACTTAAAGTTAACAATCAATATAAAATGCATATAATAGGATGCTAAACTAGTGCCTAGGGTTAGGGTCGTTACACTCACTCCCCCTTAAAGAAAATTCGCCCCGAATTTTAAACTTGCTTACCTTAAGGATCAAATAACAAAGGTTACCTCTCACGTATTTCAAATTACAACTTCCAAATAGTTTCCTTAATGGCATAATTCTTTTATACCCTTTCACAACCCGAGTACTCTAGGATTTCAATTCCTAACTTGCGATTCGAATAACGCCCAATGATTTTCCCGCATAAGTCAAATCCACTTAATTCACATTAGTTAAAGAACACCAAACAACGAGGGATCATGCAAATGATTTTTTCATACAAAGCTTCATACAGTACTCATTCAATGCTAACTAAAAACTATTATTATACGCAAACTCACTAAGGTTAATTAACTTCTCAAGCTGAAAGGAAATCCATAACACAACACACAACCTATTCTTCAAGAATCTGGATAGTCCTCTAATCTCTTCCTTTCGAGTAACTAAATCCTCCAAACTCTTAGGATCGGTAACAAATCTCAAATAGGGCTTCAAAAAGATAAGGTTCCCACTTAAATAACGCAAAACAATTGCAGCCACTCTCGAGTAGAGGATAAGAAAATTCCGCTTTATCTAAGTTAACTTCCTCGAAACATACACTATTACTTTCCCATTTTATATAACATCACAACCTAGTCTTCCTTTAATACACATTTAAATTTCACAAAGTCCTCACATCACTACAAGAAAAAGGCTTATATACGGCGCCAAAAACTTGATGGAGGAAATCTCCCTCTTGTAATAAAAACCGAGCAAGTGTACTCACTACCGGTGTAGCAGTATGCAAATGCAGGGGTCGAATCCACAGAGACTCGTTGGTAAACAAGTAAAGTAAAAGCAATGAATTTAGTAACCACGGTTTATAACTTGATTTAGAACTAAGAGCATAAAATAAATAACAAAAACTAACTAAACGAGAAAACAGATTATGAGCAGAGATTCGTAGATTGGATTTCACTTTACCATCATTCTATGCAGAATTTTATTTATAAAACATTAACTCAACTTCTAGGGTTCATTCACTTTAGCTAGGATCGACACGGTTAGGTGGCCGGATTACAATCCTAAATACTCTTTTAATATTGTGAATTCTATTACGGTTCCACAATATGCCAAGAATACGTTAAGAACACAGGAATTAAAGAACCTAACGTTGATCCGATTCTATTACGGCACAGACCAAGATATTCAATTAATAATAGTCTATGTATCAAAATCCCAAATTAATGGCGAATTCGATACCCAATTATTCAAAGACGAGTTCGTATCTTAACATACATCTCGAATCTAAGAACAAGAAATTAAGATCTATTATTGAACTAGAAGGAATCAAATAGAAAGAATTAAAATACTATTGCATAGAAATCCGGTGAAGATCAAATCAATCTACAAATCTAAAGAATTAGCTACGCATAATTAATAATTAAAACCTGGAATTCGAAATAATTCTTCCTCTTCAATTGAATTGTTAAAGAAAAAATAAAAATAAACTCTAAAAACTATGATATATGATAGTATATTATCTTAACTAACGTGGCTGCTGGAATATAAATAGAGACTAGGGCAACAGTATGGTCCCAAACTTGGAAAAGACAAGACTGCCCTTTCTTGATGCTGAGAAACTGGTGCTGAATCGGGTGAAACGCGGCCGCAATTGGTGATGGTGCGGTCGCTCTAGTACACAGAAAGTTTGGCCGAGATTTGATGCTTGAGCGCGGCCGCCCAAGTTGCCTGGCGCGTCCGCCCTTGATTCCTCGGCCAGCTGCACTGATTCTTCGGCCATATTGCCTTGCTTTCTTCCTTGGCCCAGCCTTGCTCCTTCCTTGGCCCAGACCTGCTTGTATTGGCCCAACCTTGGCCCTAATTCCCTAGGCCAACCATGCAGTAGTGGCCGGCCATTCCATGCAATTCCCGGCCACTGCCTTGGCCCAATTTAGTACCACTTTTATTCGTTTCGTCTCGCGATTTTCTCTTCGCACTTTGGCCACTATAATGACTTCTTTTGCATTTCGCTCTTTGAGATTTTATTTTTTACTTAATCCCATGAATTTTTATAAATTAAATTCGTCCAAAAATTCCATATTTCCAGTTCAGTCCTTGAATTTTCCAATATTTCCAATTTAGTCCAAAAGCTTCCAAATGTCAGTTTTGTCCCAGATTTCAGCATTGTTGCACTTCAGCCCCTGAACTATCAAAACACTAACAAACCATATCAAATATACATAAAACTCGGGAATCAAACGCAAAGAAAGCCTAAAAGTGCATCATTTGGATGGGTAAATACACATCCATCATCCTCTAATCTCTTCCTTTCGAGTAACTAAATCCTCCAAACTCTTAGGATCGGTAACAAATCTCAAATAGGGCTTCAAAAAGATAAGGTTCCCACTTAAATAACGCAAAACAATTGCAGCCACTCTCGAGTAGAGGATAAGAAAATTCCGCTTTATCTAAGTTAACTTCCTCGAAACATACACTATTACTTTCCCATTTTATATAACATCACAACCTAGTCTTCCTTTAATACACACTTAAATTTCACAAAGTCCTCACATCACTACAAGAAAAAGGCTTATATACGGCGGTTAAAATCCGCCGTATATAAAACACGCCCCGCCGTATATACTATTTACAGCGGACTAACCGCCGTAAATAGTCCACCGTATAAAACATCGCCGTATATAGTATTTACGGCGGGATAACCGTCGTAAATACCAAGGTTCTAAAAAGCGCTAGGCGGATGCTAGGCGGCGGAGTCGGGCCTAGCGTCTAGGCGGGGACTAGTCGGGGACTAGTCGGGATTAGTCGGGATTAGTAGGGACCTAGGCGGGGCTTAGAACTAGGCGTTGGAGAGGGGCCTAGCGCCTAGGCGAGACCTAGGCACCCTTAGGCGGGGTCTTTTAGAACACTACTAAATACTATATACGGCGGAATTCACACCGCCATATATAAATCAAATACATACGTATATTACTGCGTATTTGAGTAATCTTTATACGGCGGTTACACAGACCGCCGTAAATAAGAGACGAGTCGTCCGCTGTGTCACGAGTCGTCCCAATTGCACCCCCACCAGGTTCCCTCGTCCCCCCTTTGTAGACGAGTAGTCCATGGCCATTTTATACGGCGGATTTAGTCACCGCCGTAAATAACTTGTTAGAGACGACTCGTCCACCATGGCACGAGTCGTCCCATTTACACCCCCTCCTGGTTCCCTCGTTCCCCCTTTGGGCACGAGTCGTCTAGGCCTTTATTTACGGCGGATGAAGGGTTCCGTCGTAAATAAGCATTTTTTTCCCAGCCCTGTATAATTCACTTTCCCCAAAAATACATTCGCAAAAACCAAATTCAACCTGTACACACACAAATGCAAGCTGTATATAACCAAAAATACACCCGCAATCAATGTTTACAATCTACATAATAACCATTAACACAAAATTAATGTTGAATGTATCCAAACATAATAACCATTATACAAAAAAGTTAGTTGTTGAATGTATCCAAAATTCAATCAATGTCTAAAATCCACAACTTTGAGAAACATATCACCACCTATTCATTACCGTCTTTTCCACGTTGTTCCATAAACCAATGTTTCAAATCATCAATTTGTTGTTGTAACTGTTGGCGTTACTCCTCATTTTGTTGGCATTCCTCCTGAAGTTGCCTTTCAAAATCTGCTCTGACGGATGCCACCGCCTCCAATACAGCTGTCTGAGAAGTTGGGGATTTACCAAACACCTTAGTTTTGTTAACACCGCCTCCCATACACCGCACTCTCCCGTGGTCATCAGTGCCCATCATACCTGTAAAAATCTTTTCGCGCACCCTGGGAGAGTTTTGTTGCTCCTCTGGCAGCTCATCAATTGCATCATTAAGCGTTTGCTGTAACAAAAACAACATGTTCAATATAAATGTTTTAACTTTAATTAATATTATGAAAATGAAGTTAGAAATGAAAAAAGTATTCTATAGAATAACAAAACTGAATCAGAAAAGGTTGAAACATTAACTTACAATCATTTGAGAGGTTTCTTGATCTGCAGGTGTTTTGCCCGTGCTCGTAGCTATGAACAAGCTTACGCGATCAGTTGGTAAACCCTCGTCGTCTCTCTACAATTTATAATAGAATCATTTGACCAAAAAAATATATTTATATACGATACAAAAAGAAACATTAATTGACAACTGAGAACTAAATTGAACGATGACAAACCTCTTTTATGACTTTGGGATGGGACTTTTTTCCGGTCTGGTTCATGCACGCTTGCTTTTCTCGATTCGCTTTATTTGTTTCTGATATTTCCTGGAAAAAAAAAGATAATATTAGTATTAATTTGACTACTTATATAAGACATTCACGATAATAGATTGAGATTAATTTGAAATATACCCGAGCCTTGTCCGTACCCCACATCGCAATAAGTTCACCCCATTGATCCGCAACGCACCCACGGGGTGGGTGAGCCAATGCGTCCCGGTCGGATTCATACATCTTATAAAACTGTTTCAACTGACATTTCCATATTACAAAGTCATAACTGAGTAATATTCATAACAAAGTCATAACTGAGTAATATTCATAAATGAGTAATACTTATTATATGCTTGTCTCACCTGGTATTTCCAGTCACGCCACACTTTATTGACAGAAATATTCATAACTGGGTAACACTCCGGAGGCGCATTTGTATTATCCTATATACACAATTCAACAAAGAAAAAAAAACAATTGTTAGAGAATCATAAGACTTTTGACTACGTACTAGAGATTTATATAAGAAATATGGATTACAACTTACCAGAACGTCATTCCATACGGCATCTATGCACTCATGGTCCATCTGAGGCCACTCTTTAGTTAATGGGAAATGTTCCCCATTTCTAGCAAAATGTCCTAGCTGAGTAGCTAGTTTTGCCATTTCCCCACCAACTGGTTGACCATATTGATTCCATATTATATTCAATCTCTCTTTACCCCATTTCTTTGGTTGGTTTTGCCACCCTCTTCCTTTATGGTTCGAGCCACGACTGTTATTAAATTTTTCCTTGACGGCATATCTGTCATATGACAATTCAATTATAGCACAAAAATTGGATAAACCAAGTAAAGGACCCAAAAAATGCCTTATAATATATGTATAAGACCTATAAATTTATTATAGGTCTTATGTATCTTATATAAGACCATATAAAGGACCCAAAAATAGCAACAAAGAATAAAGAAACAACAACAACAACCTAGGTTTCTATTGGCTTTGCTACAATGGTCTGGGAAAAAACAACAACAACAACACACGTTTATCAATATAGCCACACATATGAGCTATTCATTTATTTGCATTCTGTATTTATAATGTACAATATTCAATATAGCCACACATATGAGCTATTCATTTATTTGCACATCCAATATCAAGGACCAATCAAGTTGCATATCCCATCACTCAAACACAAAACCCCTCTTATCATCCCTTACCATTGAGCTACCCCGTGGGGGTACATGCTGTCTACAATTGTTATCATGGAAGGGTGTCCAAGCTATAATATACCCATTAGATAGTTTACCAAACTTAAGTTGCTGGGGAGTTAATTAATTATTAAAAAAAAATGTTTTTAATTAGTGAGGTTGGTGAGATTTGAGATATTCCCTCCTTGATTTTGGAACTTTGCAATGTGCTTAGTAAAGAAACTAGCCAAACAAGAAGATTATTAATGTACTTCCTCCGTCTACGTCTGAAAATGAATGTCAAAAAAAAAATATGCTTTTGAAACACGGGATTTCAGGTGCCCCATGCTACTCGGCAATAACAATTTTGAATTTTTTTTTGACATTAATTTTGGTAACGAGGGAGTATATCATTTCAATGATGAGTAAATATGCATTTCCTGACATCTAAAAAAAAAAGAATAATAATAATCGTTTTTCTGCACTAGAAAAACTCAAACATTGCATTATAAATGGCAATCGTTAATACCCAAATAAATTTAAATTGCTAGCTCAGGAGTTCTCTTTGAACAAGTATAACATATAACTGAGGATGGATATCAACCAAGTCAAAAGTACAAGTATTTCTCACATGCTTACTCTTACTCTTAAGTCTAATAAACAACTACAACAACAGGAAAAAAACTGATATGTCATGTATCAAGGATGCAACTATGCAGATCTTGCAACAAATAAACAACTAAATCCCAAGTTTGCTATGCTTAAACAGAAACAACAACAGAAACAACAACAGCAACAGGAAAAAACAGCAGCAGCAACAATAATAACAACATCAGCAACAATAACAACCAAATCCCAAGTTTGCTATCCAAGTTTGCTATGCTTAAACAGAAACAACAACAGAAACAACAACAGCAACAGGAAAAAACAGAAATATCATTTCATCTTAAACACAACCATTAAAATACCATCAGTTGGAAATATGCTTAGTTGGATAGGAAATCAATCACCCGAGAATATGAAATATCTATCAATTTACATTAATGCAAAAGCAAATAAACTATGACATAGAAGGCCTTTAAGGCAATTACAACATGATACAAATGGTAAACATCCTAAAGGACCTAAAGTACCAAAATTCCTTAAAGATAAATGTTTTAAGTTTAGCTAAACCGACATATTGACCACCCAACTTTCCTGCATTAATCACATAGGCTACTAAAGTCCAAAAATATTCAATATTGTCACTCAACTTAGTAAAAGTAGGAAAATGATGCAAAAAATGCATTTCCCTAATCACAAATACAACAACAACAAGAAGGAACATGCTTCGTGGGTACCAAATGGATGGGGAAGCGGGGCAGGGGGAACAACAACAACAACAAGGAACAACAACAACAACAACAACAACAACACTATAGGGCAAGCCTTGCTTGATACAGAAAAAGTATAAAATAGTATGGGTCTCAAGGTACCAAATCGGGTGGGAAGCTGGCGGGGACATCCCAAAGTAAAAATTGGATATTCATTTAATATATTCAAATTTCTACAGGCATCAAAGGAGTACCTAGAGAAGCAGATGACAGAGGTGGAAAGTAACTTGAGAGAGCTACTGCAACAAGATCCTGTATACGGCGGGAGAGTTTGATCAAAAGAAGCAGAACAAATACATATTACAATTAACAATATTAATATTCAATTCAACCATACAAAATAACAAGTTTGATTAAATATGAAACATAAGTAATAACATTGTCTTACTAATAGTAAGCAAATAAGATCTAAACAAATACATATTACAATTAACAATATTAATATTCAACCATACAAAATAACAAGTTTAATTGAAACATGAAACATAAATAATAACATCATTGATGAGAGTCGGAGGTTTGTCCCTGATAGTAGGTCTGACGGGAAGAACGCCTTTGTGCACGAGCAGTGGCTCTCGAATGCATCATAGTCAAATAATCCTCTGAAACTGGCTCGTAACTCCGGGGCTCGTCTCGCACGCCCAAGCCTCCACTGCGTATACCGGCTCCCAAAATGGCGCTTCATCTTCCAACCCCTCAAAACGATCCCGCACCTCCCCATCTAGCATCCTCTAAAGCCTGTCGACTCTGTTCCCGAGCGATAACCTCCCCCCATCTAGCATCCTCCAAAGCATGTAGGCTCGCTCCCGAGCGATCCTTGATCGCTCCCGCTCCTCCGTAAATGCCCTCATGGTATCCCATTGATCAAAAGAACCCCGCCGGCTCGGCTCCCGCTCTCCTCCCCGACCACCCTATCTCTCCCGATCCTCCTCTTCCCCGCTCCTCATCATCCTCCTCATCAACGGGATCCATTTGATCATCAACAAGCGGGCATACGCCAATGCTCGGCTGTTCACCACTCGGAAACGTGGCCCCTACCCTGCAACGGACCGTCCTCCCGAGTACCATATTCAAACAATAAAGACCTGTTGTCCGTCGCCCTCCTGGGTCCCTCACAAACTTGTCATACCGCACTAGCCACTCCGTAATAAAAACTTGTGCCCCCATCAATCTCATCACCTCCGGTTTTGGTTCACCCACACAAGCTTGAGCAATCAATGTGATCGTCCCCTATTGATATGTTTCCCTTTTTGGTAAGGGCAAATGCCTCACATCTCCGAACAAAAATATCAACCCAATCAGAACCACCCGAAAACTCCTCAACCCCGTTCGCAAAGGTTTACCATAGCCACATTCAATTGAGCGGGCTCTCCGATTGCCAACCAAGACATAGATAGACCTCTCGTAAAATAATTTCCAAGCCGGGTGAGAAAGAGAGGAAGCCCTAAGGTATTTCTTTTTGCAGGGCAATCCTGTGAGCTCCGAAAAGAAAAAACAAGTCCTCCCATCAGCCTCCACCCAGTTTCCTCTCGGCTGATCAACCCCAAAGATTCCCCTCAACTCATCATAAGTCACTCGATAGGCTTCATCATCCAGATGAAATCGAATAGAATTTTCTTGTGACCCCTTGCCTACCTCCAAAGTTGAAAGGAACTCAAGTGAATATCTCAAATACGTAGATGGAGTCTTCCCCAGGAAATTACCTAACCCGGCTTGCGTCATCAATTCTGTTACTAACGTCTCTAAACCCAAATCCCTCAACATAGGCAAATGAAGGAAAGTGGTGACTTGAAATTTCCTACCCTCCAAATTCTGCCATTTTTTCTTTTGAGCGGAGGTCAATTGGGTCAATCCCATAAACTGCGTCAATGATGCATTAGGGGAAGTGGGATCATTTGGGACTACGGGCGGCTGGTTTTGTCTACCCCTCTTGTTGCTACCCCCTTTAACGTCTCTCTCCTTAGGAGGCATATTTTCAACACAAAAGCCAACTACAAAACCTCCACACAAATCACAAAGAAAGTGCAACAATAAACACACCCCCACAATCAAATTCTCCTTCCAATTCCCAATCGAACCACCACACTACAGTTTCAACACAACCCACCTATATATAAGACGGAGAGACATATTTTAGTAATAACATTGTCTTAGTAAATAGTAAGCAAATAAGATCTAAACAAATACATATTATATAGAAGTAACAATATTAATATTCAACCATACAAAAATAACAAGTTTTATTGAAATATGAAACTTAAGTAATAACATTGTCTTAGTAAATAGTAAGCAAATAAGATCTAAACAAATACTACTCAAACTTATCATCATCATTATCGGCCATATCAACATCATCATCGGTCATATCAACATCAACATCATTGATATTAGTAGTTTCAATCTCGACCCCATCAACTCCCTCTCGCACCCACGATGCTTCTTCAATAGCAACATTTTCATCCAGATTTTGTGAGCAAAATGGTACCAATTGTGGAATCGAATCTGAAACTTGTTTATCATCATTTGAATATATGTCAAAACTATCTCTTGGTGTAATCCTCATCACAACTTTCCAATCACTTTCTATAGGATCTTTAACATACCAAACTTGCTCAGCTTGAGATGCTAATATGAATGGTTCATCACCAACTCGATTATCCTTATACAACTTGTGATTGAAGTTTACAAGAGTAAATTTTTGCTCATCTTCCATCTTGCCTGTCCGGTTATCAACCCAATCACATTTAAACAATACAAATCTTATTGAGTTGCTATAACGAATTTCAAGGATCTCAATCAACTCCCCGTAGAAGTTAACATCCCCTATAATGGGATTATTATCCTTTCGACTTGCAAAAATTGTCACACTTGCATTTAGCATGACTCCACTATTTTGAGTTTTCCTCCGTCTATCGACATCCTTCACTCGAAATCGAAAACCATTTATTATGTAAGACTTATACCGCCTCGTATCCATATGAGGACCCAATGCAAGACTCATAATTCTTTCGGGCACTACATCTTTCGTCGTGCATACCTTTTATAAAAAACAAAATTTAATAAGAAAATATTTAAAACGATAAATTGAAACTAGTATATGAAGGTAGTTTCATACTTACATAATCCTTAAACCAGCTAACAAACTTATCATTATGTTTTTTCTCTATAAGATGTCGTTGATTACGAGGTAGTGTCTCCCTCAAATGTGCACGATGCATTCTGAGCAGATTGAAAATATGAATTAAGTATTAATTTAAAATATAAAAGATATAAGAAATGTAAGCCTCATGTAAGGAATCACTTACTCTAGGTATTGTTCAACATCTTCAATATTGAAAAGCACATATCTATGCGCTTGTACTCGTGTGATGTAATCAAGGGTAATTACCTCTTCTTTTCCTACAAAGCGGCCTAACTCATCACCTTCATCATCATTTCTTCTAGGACGATTGGACTTTGTCTCAATGTCATCCAAATATTGCGTACAAAAAGTCATGCATTCTTCAGCCACAATTGCCTTAGCTATGGAGGCCTCGGGATGGGCTCGATTTCAAACATATAATTTTAACACACACATTTTTTTCAATGTGTATAACATCAAGATTATGACGAACATGATTATTTGCCCAATATGGCAACTCAAAGAAGATACTCCTCTTTTTCCAATTGTGACACAACTTAGGAACCTTTCTTTTCTCAAACTTGGCTTGTTTCTTCTCACCCTCTTCTCTTTTCCTCTTTTTAATAACATCTTCTATTTTATACTCTGTTTCCATATTTTCAACTTGTTTAAGCAATTTTGTTCCAAACAATAACTTGGGCTTATCTCTCACTTCATGAGTACCATCAAAAGAGCTTTTATCCTTACGAAAAGCATGACTCCTAGGAAAGAAGCGTCGATGACCAATATAACAATACTTGCCACCATGATCCAACCATCGTGCTTGAGGTCTCACATTGCAACAAGGGCAAGCATATTCACCTTTAGTGCTCCATCCAGACAACATTGCATATGCAGGAAAGTCATTTATTGTCCATAATAGTGAAGCTCGTAAAGTAAACAACTCGTTCCTTGATGCATCATAAGTTGATATACCATCTTCCCACAATTCCTTCAACTCATCAATTAACGGTTGGAGATACACATCTATCTTGTTGCCCAGCCCTTTTGGGCCTTGAGTAAGCACGAACAAGAAGAAATATGGTTGTTTCATGCATAACCAAGGTGGAAGATTGTATGGCATAAGCAACTGGCCTGGCCAATGTACTATGAGATATAGTCATTGTACGAAAGGATTAAATCAAAGTCGAGATGCTAATCCCAATCTAACATTCCGAATTTCACTTGAAAATAATGGATAACGTTCATCGAATTCCTTCCACGCACGAGAGTCTCGCAGGATGCCTCAAAGACACCATCGTCTATTCTTTTCTCGACATGCCATCTCATGAGTGTCGCGGTCTTAGATGACCAATACAACCTTTGCAACCTTGGCTTTAAGGGAAAATACCATACTTTCTTCATTGCTACCTGCTTGGGAAGTTTATTCTTGCCACTTATTTCCGCACCTTCACCGCTACCCCCTTCTTCTTGTTGCTTATATCTAGAGGCTCCACAAATTTCACATTTAGTAAGTTTTTCAGTTTCATTTCGAAACAACATACAATGATTAATGCACGCGTCCCACGTTTTATAACTAAAACCCAAATCCGCAGTCATCTTGTACGCCTCACGATAGGAACTTGGCACTTTCGCTGACTGAGGCAATGCCCTAATGAAAATTTTTAATAAAGAAGTAAATCCCTTATCGGCCACTCGATAATTATCCTTCCAGTGCATAAGTTCTACAATAAATGAGAGTACTGTAAACTTATCACACCCTTCCCACAAGGCTTGATCAGCATCTCTCAAAAGTCTAAGAAACTTTGCGGTGGATGCATCTGATTGTACGATTTCTTCAATTCATGGTTGGTTACTATCCGGCATACCTATCCCTTCATGTACCATTCGCCTCATACAATCTTGCACGCCCAATTCAATTTCAATGCCATCTTCAGTTGTCCTATCATTATTATCATTCTTATACGCCGAAATGTACTCTTCCCCGTGCCTAATCCAATTCTTGTAATCTTTTTGAAATCCCACTTCAATACAATGTGATTTCACGGTTGCACGGTCTTTTTGGTAACGATTTGCCCATTTTTTACGAGGACAATATATTTCTTTAACACCAACAGACTTTTTTGAGAATGCAAAATCGAGAAAGTTGTCAACCCCAGACATATACTCATTTGAAATTCGATTATCCAAATCAATCCAACTTTTGTCCATATATGACTTGACTTGATATTTTTAACGTTAAAATACAACCTATATGTAAGACCGAGAGACACAAATTTTTGAATAAAAATAAACTCATAAACAAACATAGTCTAAATATGTACAACTTTTGTCCAAATATAGATAATATACATTGTTGGAGCCTAGCCTATTAGTCGAACTTGGGCCCATGATATAGTATAACCCTATGACAACATTCATTCGTTCTCTCTCACAAGCCCCCCCCCTAATTGAGAAGCTAATTTAAGGAACTAGGTTGATGTGCAAAACAACATCTAGATTTTGTACTTGGATATTTACTTGTTCTACAGAGAGAACACTATCAAGTGTCCAGTAATTAAATAGGCAAATCATACCAAAACCCATTACCTAGATCTTTTAGTCTCATTTATTCAGCCCTACTGAAGTGTTTGAGGGAACTCACGGTGCCAATAGGCTGCAGTTAGCTTGAGAAAAAATTTAAGGGATCGGTCGAATGGGTTTGTGTTCTTAGGTAAACAATTTTCAGTCTGTTGTGCTCTTGAGTGAGTAATGCTTCTTATTTTTAGTGTTCACTTTACACCCCACACTGAGAAAACAGATCAAGTCATTACCCTCTCTTGACTAAATCTTAACTCTTCAATAAATCTTAACTCTTCAAACCAAGGTTACAGTGAATATTGATCAACAATTCATAATGCTAATTTACGTGCTTTAAGAACTCTTGCACACCTATCAATATCCTGATATTCTATATGACTATTCTATAAGTCCTGTTCAGATACACAAAACACATTTGCCAGAAAATCACATATAAGAAAATATATCAAGTACTTTAAATGTACCAAGAAAAAAAAAAGGCATACTTATTGCTACTCCCAGATTTTTAATGTGAGAGGCAAAACTCAACAACAATTACTACACTACACCACCAACAACTTTTGCCATCCAACAACATTTGTCATAAGACAACACATAATTCAGCAATGCATATATTACCCATTCATCAACCTCTTCATCTATTGCACAAGGAAGGTGTAAAACAAAGGAAACACAAAACGAGTAAATGGAGCTTCACCAAGAACAAAAAAACCCAGCTATGGAGGAGATCGAAGAAATCAACAAAAAACCAAAAATTAAAAGTAAATATGCTATATCTACCTGCTGATTTGGTCACCGGCATCGGATTTTCGTGCCCTAGCTATGGAGGAGAGAAGCTATGGAGGAGAGAAAGAGAGTGTGAGATACAGAGATCGAAGAAATCAACAAAAACCAAAAATTATAAGTAAATACGCTATACCTACCTGCTGATTTGGTCACCGGCGTCGGATTTTCGTGCCCTAGCTATGGAGGAGAAAGCTATGGAGGAGAGAAAGAGAGACTGGAGATGGAGATTACCGCGAAACTGAATAGGGAAATTTGGGCTTCCCGGTATTTAATAACATTTACGGCGGATATTGTACACCGCCGTAAATAATGGTATTATTTACGGCGGACGCGTATCAACCGCCGATAATAAGTACATATATATGGCGGCTCCTGATATACCGTCGTATATAACTTCGATCTCATATACGTACATGCCAAATGTACGTACATTACTTATTTACGGCGGACTAGGCCGCCTTATATATTTGTCATATACGGCGGAATAAACAACCGCCGTATATATATAATATATACGGCGGACGCGTGTCCACCGTCGTAAGTAAGCGCCGTAAATAGCCTTCTTTCTTGTAGTGCATCCACTAGGTAAGGTAAGGATCGGATCTATAACCAATCTATTCTCCGTCTCTATCAATATGATTTATCCTTATTACATTCTACACCATTTATACATCCTTTAGAGTTAGCTAAAGCAACGATTTTACAATTCTCACGAATTCCCTAAAAATTCCTTCGGTAGCACTTGCCAACCCAAAGATCACGGACTCAATCCTCGCAAGATCCATGATAACATCCAAGCTTAAGACTATAGAACCCGAAATTTGAAATCTTTTCGAGTCAACTCACATTTGCTAAACTTCTCAAACGATGAATTCCCACTAAAGACAAATAACAAAACTCACAAATGATCTTCATGATCCTCTCGTAACTTTAATTAAACAAAGAGGTCATCAATCCTAATTATCATACAACCATCAAAATAAGGATTAAAATTCCGCTTATCATACCTAGACCCAACACATGGGCTACTCCGATGGAAGCATATTTACCATCTATTCACAACTAGCACATAATTTTATTTTATTTTTTAGAAGGACTCCTTACTCAAGTCCAACACATACCAATTACCCTTCACACTTTTATCCAAAATTTTCTGCCTTTAATGCATATATAACAAGAATACCATATAAAGGTTTATCTATATCAAATACCAATATAAGTAGATTAGGCACAGAAAAGGAGACTCACTTCTTATGATAGTCTACCCATGCACAACAACTACTTAACCATCCAGGTCAAGTATATCTAAAAATCACAAATTGGTAACCATACCAAATCAACTGGCAATACATGCCCAGCTATAACCACATCACCATCATGATAAACTAAAGAAAATTTGAGGTACTCTCTCATAAGAGCAGAAACCTCAAACACATAAAACAATTCTCAAGCAATGTATGCCACATAGAAGTAAAATGCGATACGAAACATAATTGATATGAAACAGGATCTATAAAAATATGACCCCTAACTCCTGAGACAGGGAATACCTCTAGTGACCTCCGAGGGATCTATCTCTCCTAGGTCCGAAACACATACTCGACCTTAGACCTTCTCTTTTGATTCCCCTTCGTTATCTCTTTTGGTACCACCTCTTTGTTGTCCACCCAGCTGACCGCTGCTTGAAGCTCGTCCCTGCTGCAACCTTGGGCAATTCATCCTAAAGTGTCCCATTGCTCCACATTTAATAGACCTGCCTTGCTTACTCCAACACTTATCTTCGATATGTCCAACCCTCTTGCAAAATTTACAAATCATCCCATACTGTCTAGATATTAGCCTAGACGAAGAAGCTACAACAAGTTCTCTTCGCAAACTCCCTGAGGTTGAAGCCCTTGGTTTTCCTCTAGTGATTTTGGATTCTTGTCCTAGATACTTTGGTTTATTTCTATTCCCACTTTCTGATCTTCCACTATTTTCCTCAATGTCATTCTCGATCTTATATGCCCTATCTATGGCTGTCTGATAATTGGTGAAGCTATCAATCAATAATTTATTCCTAAACTCAATCCTCAAACCTTTTACAAACCTATGAACTCTTCTCGCTTCATGCGAAACCAAATGAGGGCAACACCGAGCTAATTCCTCAAACCGGACTGAATACTGATTCACCGTCATGTTCCCTTGTTCTAGTCCTAAGAATTCGATCTCCTTCTTGTCCCTTGTAACCATTGAAATGAAATAATCCTCGAACTGCTGGGTGAAATTATCCCAAGTCTGGGGTGTATGATCCCACTCCCAACTTCCCTTCAAAATCTGCCACCGCTGATCAGCTGGACCTTCAAGTTTGAAAAAGGCATATCTAACTGTCTCTTCGTTGGGACTTTCCATAACCTCAAAGATCTTGTTCATTTCCTCTAACCATTTTTCTGCCTTTAACGGATCCAGATTTTCATTAAAGCTCGGTGGATTCATCTTCACAAACCTTTCTAATCCATCACCTTGACATCCTTCAGGTTGATTCAGAACTGATCCCCGAGTCTCCATATTTCGTACAAACATCCTGAATAAGTTCATCATCTCTTCATTCTGAATTCCACATGTCCCCATATTTCCTTCATTTTCTGGAACCCTTCACTGGTCATCATTGCTTCTGGCCATCAGAACAAACTCCTGCATTAAACACTCGGCGTCAATTACCACACACCCCCCCTTAGTTTAGACATCTACCCTTGACCTCTAAACTAAGCTCTGATACCAACTGTGAGCACCCCAACACAGAACCTAACACGTGTCCCGAGCTTGGGAAGCCCAAACTAAGAAAACCCATCTTAAATTTTTAAAACTTTTATTTCACCTTACAAGAAAACCAATTCTCAAACTGCCAAAATAAATCAACTAATAATATCTCCACTTGGAGGAATTTCGACAACAACTTCAATAAACCATAATCTGATCAATTACATCTAAACCCCCAAATAAATTTGTTTTACAAAAGAGTTTTATATACAACTTTCCAAAAGAGTAATACTTAATAAATACACCCAGACAACCGACTCATATACATAACCTGACAAGTCCCAAAAGCAAAAGTCCAAACTCTTATCCCCAGCCTCACTGGTTCAGGTCACCTGTCTCAGCACGATCTAAAACAGTAAAGGGGAAGGGGTGAGAATAAATCTCAATAAGCTATTATGAATGCAGCAAGATGCCAAATATGATGCAACACATAGCATGGTTACACATAACACATTATTAAAGCGGTAAACACCTTACGTTACCTTATTTTACCTTTCCCGTCTGAACAATAAGTCGTACAACATGGGAGTAAAACTCCACTCTTTGGTGAACTGCCCCCATGCATATTCACCGCTTATAGGACTCATACCCAAGAGATCCATATAAGGAAAGAAGATACTTATATGACCCTTATTCAGAGTACCATATAATATCGCCGCTATCTATAAAGCTTTTGGCTTAATACAGAAGCATTCCACCTAACTCCATAAAATGTAGCTGACAGTAAGGCTTTTGGCTCAATACAGAAGCTTGCACACCCACTCTATGGCCACAGAGGGGACGGTCACAGGTATAATGATATTCAATCATTTATAGAACAAATCCATAATTGATTGTATCCCATTATACCCCCGAATCTCATATAATATAAACACGTTCAAGCACATAATAGATACTTGAAATAAAATCCACCAAAGGGATAAGCATATAACAACATGGTAATGTGTACTCATGTGAAATCAATACTATAGTACAACGTTCATTTAATACACTATGCATAATACCATCAATGAATATGAATTCAAGTAAGGTAACAATATAACCAAATAATCCACACTTGGGATACAATATAACAATATGCCAAATAGTCCACACTTGGGATAACAATAGGACCACATGCCAAATAATCCACACTTGGGATAACAATGCCACAATGTGATAAATACACATTTCCAACTAGCGCAATAGTGTATTCTATAGCTTCTACACTATTCAAACTAACCACCAAGGATATGGAAGTAAGTAAGGTCACCATGTACCATCAACCATTCCTACGAAGTCATTACACAACCTTGAATAACCTTAATAAAAGTTCAAGATCAAATTCCCAAGTTTGAACCACTTTGAAGAAGTTATGAATCAAACTTATCAACCATCTTCCGAACAATATTTAAACTACTTCCATAATTCCATTTTAACCAATTAAGGTGTCATTGTGTAGCCCAAGTATTCTACTTTAATCTAGGTGAAAGAGGGTTCATTTATATCCTAGTTAATTTCGGTTTAAACAGCTTGGAAAATGGTCAAGAGTTACCAGGCCAGGGCACGACTCGTGCCCCAGGGCATGACTCGTGCCCATTTGACCTTCTCCAGAATCAGGCGTCCCTAGCATGGCACGACTTAGGCTTAACATTGATCACGACTCGTCCCATCCTCAGGCACGACTCGTGCCACAGGGAACGACTCGTGACCTAAGCCCAGAATTCAGAACAGAACTGCAATTTCATTAGTAGCTACAACAAGTTGATCCCAAACCAAGTTTCCTCTGTTTTGTGAACATAACAAGGTTTACTAACTTCACCAATATTATACTAAATCATTCCTAATCAAATAAGATAGATTTAACCCATTTAATACTTAGTTGTTTTACTCATTACACTACCCATTTCATATTTAACCTTTCTATCTCCATTCAAACCATACTCTTTCTTCTTTATCAACCTCTATGAACATCAATCTTATATCTAGATCATTAAACAATTTCTCTACTCCAAGAAAGGTTCCAAATCATCAAACAACAATTATAATAAACAATAACAACATCAAATGTTTCATGACATTTAATTTGAAGGAAAGTCCTAATAACTCACACCATTAAAAGCCTACCAAATCCTTTTCTACTTCTTTCAACCCCATTGAGATATACTCATAAATCTTCCAAATCAAAGTAATATGTATATAACCACATACACTAACTCCATTAAAGTCATTAACATCTTACACTCATTGTACCCTCATTACTTCAACTTAGACCATCATCTCATAACTTAAAATCAATTCAACCTTAAATAACCCATTTTACTCAAATAACATTATTCAAATATACCAAAATCCTTTTCCTTTTCACAAAATGTTCATTACACATAAAATGAGCAATTGTTAGAAGGAAGTCATAATAACTTACTTTAACCACACAAGATGAAATCACTATTTTTCGGGCTTGATGCGCTCCCCTCTCCGCCACGAACAAGGAAGTACAAACGGATCGTCAAATGGGAATGAATTGAATTTACTATAATTTTTGAAAGGGAATGTTTAGGAAAGAATTTCCATGGAGACTTTCCATGGAAAAAAATGAAGGAAGTAAGAAGAAGATAAGGAGGGAATGGGGAGGTTAAGGGAGGAGGTGAGGAAAAGAGGTAAGGAGTATGGGCATCCATGCCCCCTTTTGACTAAATAAGTAAATAATTCAACCTTTCCACTTAAGCCCCTCAAAGTCTAAGGAAATACAACTACCACCTACACTTCAAATCTTTACACAACACACCTTGACCACATATAATATTTTATTTATTCTCAATTATTATAACTTCACCACCACACTTTATATTTATTTTATTTAGCCCCTATATCATTAAAGTTAATTCATTTCCATCCTTACTTTCCATAAACAATTAAAGACATAAAATGAGCACATAAAGTTAACAATCAATATAAAATGCATATAATAGGATGCTAAACTAGTGCCTAGGGTTAGGGTCGTTACACCTGTTCCCGCCAATGTGCTAACAGACATTGTCTTGTTGCCTTTGTTCTCTCTTTGGGCCTGCTGCCTAGTCTTTCATGTCATATTCATTGTATTGGACTACATATGTCAGTTTGGGCCTAAATTTCTTTTTTACGATCACATCAGTAGCCCCCAAGTTCTAGACCTGGATTATTCATGATTCAATCGAGAAATTTACAGTTGTCACTTAAACTTCCCTCCTTTTGAGTCAGGTTTGGCGAGATGACGGTTTCAATTGACACGTTACCGTCCACGTGTCCCTTCCCGATTGATTAATAAAGACGGTTTGCCAGAAGTGTACGGTTACTTCGATATCCGTACTGTGATGATTTGTATTCAATAATGAGGGGGAAATTCAAAATTTAGACATCATTTAATACATTTCAGAAACCTCCCAAAAACCCTTTCGCCTCCTTTGGTTAAGGTCCGTCTCAGTCTTTCATTTTCACTTTGTTACTCAGATTTTCAAGTTTCCATTTTCTCCTTCGGCACACAAATCCCTTTCCAGGCTAGAATTCTCACTGTTCCGTCCATATTCTAGTTGAATTCCGTCGTTTCTAGGTTCATACAGTTGCCTTTCATCGAATTTGCCATTTTCAGGGGTGCTTGTGCATTTCTGAAAGTTTTGTTGCCCCTTTGGCGTTTCCGGCTGAAATTTCGGCCACACCTTCAAGTCTTCATCGTCTTCCCCAAATTCTCAGGTAAACTTTCTTCATTTTTTCAAGCTTTCTCACTTTCAATTCTGTTCCCGCATATTATGATAGCTAGAACTAAGTCGTGTGTTAGAACCATTAGGTTTGGGAAAAATAGGAGAACCGGTGGGTTTTATAGGGTTAACATGGGGGTGTGGGCTAGGATCCCATGTGAGGACCTCAATACTATGCTTATGCGACATGGTGCTGATGTCGCCGTCTTAGATGCCTTAGAAATTAGGGGTCCCCCATTTTTGCACAAGTCAGTACCCATGAAAACCTTCTTCACTACTTGGGAACTGTGTTCACATATCTGTGACTTCAATCATCCTCTCTTTGATTCAGATTTCTCGGAAACTGACTATCCTACAGCCCCCAATTTACGTAGTCGTCACTTTTATAAATAGGTTCTCTCCTCTTCCAGCGAGATTGTCGGCATGTCTTCTGTAAGCTCCTCATCAAGTCACGATGTTTCTGACACATTACCTGCTGAGACTTCATCCCGGCATCACGCCTCGATTGAGATTCCTTCATCATTAAATGTCGCTGAGCTCAGCACTTCTTCTTCTTTGGATTTCCAGACTCCTTTACACGTTAAGTATGGGATAAACCATAATTTCTACCACGTTGAACCATATACTGGCGACATGTCCCTTACCGCCATGCAACAAAGGATGGACGGCGTTGTCGTGTATCCTTCCCAACTAGAGCCCGGCCTTAGGTTCCCTCTTGATCCTTTTAATTGTGCTATCATGCATAAAGCTCAAGCTGCTATAATCGACCTTCACCCTAATGTCATTCGAATCCTGACTAGTTACCTTGTGATTTGTAGAGCCCTTAGGCTTGAACCTACATTTTCCCTGTTTATACTCTTGTTTGAGGGCTATACCGCCGTATCTAAGCGAGATGACACTGTTGAGAATCGTTTGTCCATAAAATATAGGAAACCTAAGATTCTTACTCCACTTCCCCGCAAAGTCCACAACTGGCAATCTAAGCTAGGGATGACCAAAACCGGTTTCGGGTCCGGTTCCGGTTCGGAACCGCCGATTCTGGTTCGGAAAATATATGACCCTTAACCAGCCCGGATTGCTCACGGTTCCGGTTAATCCGGTTCCTGTTTTCTCCCCGGTTCGTCCGGTTCCGGGCTTTTTTCGGTCCGGTTCTATTGAAAAACAATGAATTTTCGTCCGGTTCCGGGCTTTTTCCGGTCCGGTTCACCATTTTGGTGACCCTTAACCGACCCGGCTCCAAACCGATTCCGGTTACCCCAGTTCCGGTTTTCGTGACGGTTCATGGCGGTTCCGGGCTTTTCTGGTTCGATTTTTCGGTTCCGGTTCGATTCCGGTCCGGTTTGGCCATCCCTAATCTAAGCCCATTTTCATAACTTCTTGTGTTGGTTGGACCCATTCTGGCAATCTTAGGGAGATAATTCCTAAAATTGAAACCAAAAAAGCCCTAGTATCAGGCGACAATTGCTTAAAGGATAGAATACTAAAGATTCTCGCCGACGCCAATGACATAGGCCTGGCCTTATTTTCATGGAGGGAGATCCTTTCCCGTCCCTCCTTATTGCGGGAAATTGGACTTCCTGATTTCACCTGCCCCACAGATGAATCTCGAATTACCATCGTACATACTGCCCCTTACCCCGGATGGGAAATTCACTCAGGCAATCATTTTGCTTCTGATAGTGGGCCTTGCCAACGAGAAGGCCAAAGTTGCAAGACTATGTTCAAAGTGTACAGTATGCTTCTTGCCTTTGCCCCTTTGACTTGATTTTTTCTCTGTTTTCCTTCAATTGATCGGTTCCATGTTTTTCCTTTGCAGAATTCAGAGCCATGAGTCTCTCAGATAGGCGAAAAGCGTTCTCGGGCGCTGATGGCCGCCGTAAGCGGCTGGCTGAGGCTAGGCAGGTTGCCCTACTCAAGACTTCCAAGCAGGAAGTCCTTATTTCTGTTCATGGAGATGATGCCAACGCCATCGCGCAGGAAAAAGCTGATGCTGCCATCGAGAAAGTTGTCGGGAGAGCTGTTGACCCTTCCAAAAATAAAAGGAAGTCCAAAACACCTGTGCGACCTTTCGGACTTAACCTTAGAGATGAAGAAGAGATTGTGGATGAAATTCAAGGACAAGTGCAGGAACAAGAGGGAAAACCAACTGTCCAAACCGCTGAAACCGCTGAGCCAAGTATGAGCAAAGACATCGGTTCTCACCCTCTCAAGAGATCCCGCCATTCTGAAGACCCAACATTTGAGAATTTTGAAGAAAATGTCTTTGCTGGAGTAAGCGACTTTAAGGTTGCGAGTTGGCTTCAAGAAGGTTTTCAAATGCCCTCTGACGAAGACGGCTTGTTCGAGATGAGCAAAGAGATTGGCGTAACGGGTTTTAATGTTTACTCTAGGGATCCTTCCTACAGTCTGATTGGGGCGGCATTATTCAGCGATCCAGTGACAAACAGCAAATGGATGAGATCGAGATGCAGGACGAGGATCTCTATGTTAATTATGCCGGCTTGCAGCTTTGCGGCGTAAGTTACAGTGTTTCTCGCGACATTGCTGACTTTGTTTTTACTTGTTTCTTTTTTCTAACTTCATTTTTTCTCAACAGATTTCAAGTACCCTCTTTGGCCAGCGAAATAGATGCCGATCTTTGACTTCTGAGCTGGAGGCATGCGAAAAATCTCGCTGACGGGTTGTTGCTGAGAAGGATAAATATAAGAAAAGGTGTGCGATGCGAGAACAAGACCTGACTGTGCTTCAAACTGAGAAGGCTAAAGTTGACGAAGCTGTGAAAACCTTTGACCAGACCGAGAAAGACCTACGGTGCGAGATGGAGGCTTTGAAGCTAGGACTAGAAGAAAAGAATAGGCGCCTAGAAGCTGAGCTTGCCGCGATCAGAGAGCAACCTTCATAAAGATACTCTTATTGCAACTTAAAAAAGAGGCTGTTGATGCTAAAAACAAAGTTGAACAAGAGTTGATGGAACTCTGTGATAAAGCCCTCATCCAAGCCATGCGAGCATTAGCGACGAGTTCCAGTGACATCCCAGCCATAACTCCTGAGTTAATCGCCATGTGGGGCTCTGAGCCTATTTACAGTGACTTCAGCCGCTTAGGTCATAGTTTGGTGCCTTATGAGGAAGATGAGCTTGCTGAGTTGTCTATAGAAGATAACCTTTTAGGTAAGCTCGTCTGGGAAGTTACCGTTGTTGCCGAGCAAGACGCCTTAACATTATGGGTCGACCTTATTGAAGAGAATAACACGGCCCTTACTAATGCCAAAAAAAAGCCGCTAGAGCTGCTCTGGCTGCTCAATGCAAGAATCAACCTGCTCCCTCCCCATGACTGTGATACTGTAAACACCCCATTCTGAACCAATAACTACATGATTACACTACTCTTTGTCTCTCTTTTGTGTTTTGATGAAAGCATATTAGTTTCGTCATATTTCGTTAAGCTTCTAACTAGCTTTGTTTGTTTTGGACCTAACTGACTAACGGAATAACTGAAGAGGACAGAATAGTCAATTGACTAGTTGTCCCGCGCAGGACATACGTGTCTCGCGCGTTACATCTCCTCTGCAGAATGTGCAGATTCACTTCCCTTGTCGATTTCAACCTCTTTTCTTGATAAACTCTTATCCAATCCGGGTCTCTGCTGATTTTAGACTTCTGGAACCTTCTTTGGGAGATATTCTAAATCCATTGAGTCTCCTAATCTTGGTGACCAAGTAAATCACCCTATAAATACAAGATGACTTTCAGTATTACAAGACCTCAAAAAACACACAATTTGTTGGTTTCTCTCCTTGAAAGACTCTTGCAAATCACTCTAAAACCACACCCCAAATTCATCCATCAACCTTATTGATCGAGGAATACCAAGATTCAAGCCTAGAATCAAGGCGGAACTCCGTCCAAATCATTTCTCGATCGAGAGAGGAGGAGAAAACACTTAGAACCACGTTCTAAACCAAATACTCACTAAACACAAGGTAAACTCCTATATTTTTACTTTCTTCTTCTCAATCCCTCTAATTGCTTTTAGAGTAGTGTAATCCCATCAAAAGGGTTCGCCTAGATTCCCTTCAATCCATGGAGGTGATCTCGAAGTATACAACCCGACATTCCTAATTAAGAAATTAATTAGGGTTTTATTATTCTTCTTTAATTATTAATTGTTTTGATTGATAATACTCAATTGGCAAGACCAATCTTCGGATTAGGTGGAATGGGTACTCCACGACCTTCTCATCCCATAAATTAACCCCCGAATCTTTGAATCTCTTTAAATTATCAAAAAGGTTTTTCCTATTGTTTTTCTAAATAAATAATAAGTGGCGACTCTGTGTTCATTAAAATCGCATCGCTACAGATACTAAACAGTTTGAACATTTGTTTTGGATATGTACTTCAAACAATCTACTTTTCTGTCTTTAACTGCTTTCTGTAATTTGGTTATCGCGGTTTGCGACTTTAATATTGCCTTGAACTCTTATGAATGCTTTCCCTTTTTTGATGTTGCTACTCTTTATCATGCTTCGAATTTCTTGGATGTCGCATGCCTTTGATAGTTCATCAAAGATCCCCTTTTTGCGATCTTTATATCAACACACACTACTCCCTTCAAAAAAGTGAGGCTTATCTTTAGGCAGTCTTACTTCTTAGTGAAATTTCCCGTGTCTTTGTATTTTTAGAATTTTTAGTCTTTGCAGCGACTTCTTCTTCATCTTGTCTTTGGGGGTGCCTACTGGGACGGCAACCTCCCTTCGTACGGTCATTATTTGGAGGCACCTACTGGGGCAGCAACCTCTCTTCCTCACATCTCATTTGGGGGGTGCCTACTAGGGCGACAACCTCCCTTCATAATATTGAATTTTGGGGGCACCTACTAGGGCAACAACCTCGCTTCATCACATCATATTTTGGGGGTGCCTACTAGGGCGACAACCTCCCTTCATCACATCATATTTTGGGGGTGACTACTAGGGTGACAACCTCCCTTCGTCACATCATATTTTCGCGGTGCGTACTAGGGCGGCAACCTCCCTTTGTCACATCATATTTTGGGGGTCCCTACTAGAGCGGCAACCTCCCTTCATCATATCATATTTTGGGGGTGCCTACTAGGGCGACAATCTCCCTTCATCACATCGTATTTTGGGGGTGCCTACTAGGGCGGCAACCTCCCTTCATCACATCATATTTTGGGGGTGCCTACTAAGGTGGCAACCTCCCTTCATCATATCATATTTTGGGGGTGCCTACTAGGGCAGCAACCTCCCTTCGTGTTTTGTTTGCTCCATTCGTACATCCGTCAAATCATGCAATAAAAACTTTAACACATCGTTAAAACTGACAAGCCTTACAAGATGTTAAGTCGAGAAATTTCAATCATACTCATTTTTTGTACTATGTCAAAACACATTACTCTAAAAATATCAAAACTTCATAACTTTACTATCCTAGGAAAAGGAAAAACAAAATAAAACATGTAAAATGGCGACATACTACTGATAATATCGCTTTAAATGATCCACGCTCATTGCATTCTTCAGCTCTTCCCCATTCATCTTCTTTAGCTGATAAGTGCCTTCTCTAATGACTTTGGCGAATTGGAATGGACCTTCCCATTTTTCATCGAGCTTCGAGAATCTGGGCTTTGGTCCAGTTGCTTCCATGCTTCTAAGAACCTAATCTCCTATGTTGAATGATCTCTTGCTGACCCGTTTATCATGTTGCGCCTTTATCTTCTATTTGTATTTGATCATTCTCATTCTCGCATTCATCCTCCTTTCATCACATAGGTCGAGATCATTGTAGCGCCTTTGTCCGTTTCTGATTTCATCGTAATACGCGACTTTGTAAGTTGGTAGAGCCATTTCCGCTGGCGCCATTTCCTCAGATCCATAGGTTAGCGCAAATGTCGTTTCTTCAGTTGAGCCTTTCACCATCGTTCTAACATAACAAAGGGCCATTGATAATTCCTCTAACCGTGCTCTGCCCCTTCCATCTGATTCCTGCATAATGCAGCAATTATCTATTTGTTTGCCGCCTCTGCCTGTCCGTTGCATTGCGGCCTATAAACAGCTGACTTCCAATGTTTGACATTCAATCTCGAACATTCTGCCGTAAACTTCTTCCCAAATTGAGTCCCATGATCTGAAATGATGGCCCTTGGAAGCCCATATCTGCACCATATTTTTTCTGCACAAATTTGATTACGTTGTCCTCCGTGATTGTTGCCAACGCCTTTGCTTCCGTCCACTTTGTGAAATAATCCACTGCCACCACCACATGCTGACATCCTCCTTTGGCTTTAGGAAAAGGCCCAATCAAGTCGATCCCCCACATGTCGAAAGGCCATGTCGCCACTATAGGGGTCTGGTCTGTTGCTGGTTGTCTTGGAATGTTCCCGTGTCTCTGACACTTGTTGCATTTCCTCACATACGCTTCTGCATCCCGCCTCAGTGTTGGCCAGTAATATCCGTGAAACAGGATCTTATCAGCCAAGGTTCTCGAACCTGGATGTCCCCCACAAACTCCTTCATGTATTTCATACAACACTTTATTTACTAAATTAGGTTCAATACACCTCATCAGCGGCTTGGAGAAAGACCTTCTATACAAAATTCCATCTTGAACAATGAATCTTGGTGAGGTTTTCTTGATCAACTTGGCCTTATCTTCATCAAGCAGCAACTCCTCCTTTTCTAGAAAATCCTTCATCTCGCCTACCCATTCTTTTCTGCTTCATCTATTTCCATGATAATTGGCCTGTTGATTGTCGGCATTTCCACATATTCTATCATTACTTTGCCCGACGCCTTTTCCATATCGTTTCCCACAGACTTGCTCAGTACATCAGCTCTTTCATTTTTGGATCTGTCAATTTGCACCAACTCCCAGAACTCAAAATTTTTCAAGATGCTTCTGGCTAGGTCACAATATTTCACCAAAACTGGATGCAGCACTCCGTATTCCCCCTTCACTTGATTCACAATTAACTGAGAGTCTTAGTGGATCACGAGCTTTGTCAATCCTATGTCTCTGGCCAACTCGATTCCCGCTACTAAGGCTTCATATTCTGCTTGGTTGTTGGATACAGAAAATTTGATTCTCAATGCCCTTTCATGCTTGCAATCTCCATCAGGTGACACCAATATAATTCCTGCTCCACCCTTATCCTTTGCTGAGGATCCATCAACATGGAGGCTCCAACAATTTGGCAGCCTTTCTTTTGCCTCTATCAAACTTGGCACTACTTTCCTAGGTGCCTTACCCTTGGTTGCCACCTCTGCTAATTCAGCCTGTGATTTTGTAAATGAAGTCTCTACAATGAAATCTGCCAATGCCTGTGCCTTTATTGCCTTTCGAGATTCATATTTGATGTCGAACTCCGTTAACTCGATAGACCATTTTAACAACCTTCCCGCTGTATCCGGCTGCTGTAGAATCTTCCTTAATGGGGCATCAGACAAAACTGTTATTGTGTGTGACACGAAATAGGCCCTTAGCTTTCTGGCGGCAATCACCAATGCGTATGCCAACTTCTCTGCATTAAAGTATCTCGCCTCTACCTCACTCAATGCCTTGGAAACATAGTATACCGACTTCTGAACGTTTCCTTCTTCCTTCACCAAAACTGCAGCAACCCCATAATCTGACGCCGCCAAGTACACAAATAACTCATCGCCGTCCACAGGGCTACATAGTAATGGCAGCTTCCCTAAATAACTCTCCATCTGTTCAAAAGCTTCGTTGCACTCCTCACTCCATGAAAATTTATGTTCGCCTTTCAACACTTTGAAAAAAGGCAAACATCTTTCAGCTGATCTAGAAATGAAGCGCCCAAGGCGATGATCCTACCATTCGAACGCTGAATCTCGCGGATTGTTGTTGGCGGTGACATATCAAGTAAGGCCCGTATCTTTTCAGGACTGGCCACTATTCCCCTCCTATTCCCCAGAAAACCCAAAAAATTTCATGCTGTAACTCCAAAAGTGCACTTGCTAGGATTCTGCTTCATCGAATCTTTCCTCAATTGTAAAAAGTTTCGCGAGATCCTCCAGGTGGTCGCCATCCTTGGTATTTATTACCATGTTTTCAATATAAGTCTCCACATTCCCTCCAATTTGTGAATTGAACACCTCGTTCACCATTCGTTGGTATGTCGCCCCAGCATTCTTCAATCCAAATGGCATCATCTTATAACAGAAATTTCCCTTAGGTGTTCTGAATGCGGTTTTCGCCTTATCCTCCTCCGCCGTCTTAATATGATGATAACCTGAGTAAGCATCTATGAAACTAAATACTTTATGACATGCAATGGAATCCACCAGCTTGTCAATCTTTGGCAAAGGATAACAATCCTTGGGGCATGCCGTATTCAGGTCAGTGAAATCTATGCACATTCTCCATTTCTTATTCGCCTTCAACACCATCACGGGACATACCAGCCAAATTAGGTATTGAATTTTCTCAATGATTCTCGCCTTTAGCAATTTTTCGACTTGCTCCAAGATGTTGGGTTTTGGGGTTACAAATGCAGCGGAAAATTTAACAAAGAACATCAAAACCCTAGCCCTTAGATCTGTCTAGCATGAAGAGATTAGAAAACCATGAAATAGAATTACATACCTTGAATGCGATTTGGTTTGTCAAAATAGATCTCAAAATTCAAGCCTAGAATTTTGATGTCGAATCTTCTATCTTCCTTGTTCAACCTTGGTGATGAAATCAACAATGAATATCTTCAAGCTTTAGGAGATAAACCAACCTCCCTCTAATGGTGATCCATACGCGAATGAACCAAGAACTCTTCTTGTTGGATTGCTAGATGATCCTTTTCGATTATTGAAACATTTTCAATAATCAATGGCAAAAACTATGGAATTAATCAAAGCCTGGAGTTTCATAAACTTAGAACAATGATGTATGGAGGTGAGAGTGATGTTATGGCTGCACAAAGTTTGTATTTATATCCCATATAAATCCCCTAACAATTAGGGTAGAAACCTTGTCAAACACCAAAACCTTTCAAGCCAAGGAACTACGTACGGACTGAAATTCGCTACGGGCACGAGTCGTGCCCAGGGGCACGAGTCGTGCCAGGCCAAAATCAGTCGTGATACGAGTCGTGCCTGAAAAATCACTCGTGCGGTTCCCGGGAACGACTCGTGCTCAAGAGCACGAGTCGTGCCCAACGCTGGGCAAAGTGTGTCGCGCGGTATAACAAGCCAGAATTCCAATTTTCCAGGCAACGTATGTCGCACTACAGACCAAGCCAGAAATTCAAGTTTCAGCCAGAATCAAATTCTTTATTTGTGTGTGACCCAATAGGAATTATATTATGTTGGTAGTGAGTCAAAACATGACCTCAGTATATATAAGTGGTTTCTAGCAAACCATTATATCCATCCAATTAATATAACATCAAAGCTTGATTCCTCGATAGATCAAATGTCACAATCCCTTTGTCCACGATGTTCAATTGAACATGAGTCATGGTCTATGTCAACTCATTCCGTTCAATGTTTTCTCGATCCCGAATATGTTGATAATCCAAATGCATTTGATCTCTATCAAATCACTTGAGTGTGGCCACACATTTCTGTTGGTGTAATGCCCTAGGCTATAGTTATGTTTAACTTTAACCGTTATCATCTTTATCATTTATTATAGAGTACA
This sequence comes from Adenophora triphylla var. japonica, assembly GCA_022495995.1. NCBI lineage: Eukaryota > Viridiplantae > Streptophyta > Magnoliopsida > Asterales > Campanulaceae > Adenophora > Adenophora triphylla. The sequence continues at coordinate 483,993 of JAFEMH010000916.1, forward strand.
TGTTTATTTGGTTCACTATATGTTTGCATGTTTATTATATTGAACTGCGTCCCTAGTTGTTGTGAACAACTAGTATAAGTTGGTAATGGATAATCATGGAGATGATTATATGCATGGATATGCACATTACCCTTATGGGTACTTGCTAGATGGGTTAAAACTCCCACTTGTAATAAAAATACCTCGCAAGTGTACGAGTGTCATTGTGATAGCGTACACAAGTAAGGGGTCGATCCACGGAGAATTGTTGGGTGATTGAGTCGATTTGAGTAGTGTATACTAAAGTAATAAAAACAAATAAAAAGGGGGGGATTGGTTTTTAAGACTAAAACTAATAAGAAGCAAGTAAACTTACAAATAAGACAAATAAAAGCAAGCAAAATTAACAACTAGAGTTAACAATATTAAACGAGTTTCACGGATTGGACTTCACTAAATTACCCATTTCATGCCAATATTGATTAAGTATGTGCATTCTCACTAGGGTTCATTCACTTTAATAGAGAGTGGGACGGTGAGACGGCCGGATTACACTCTCACTTTCCAAAATCAATCACTTTTCGCAAATCAAGTCCAAGCAATTAATTTAGGAAGCAATAAAATCAAAAGAATTAAAAGAACCAAAATCAATTTAACTTCTATAACGGAATCAAACCAATTTTATCACCAAAGCATGTGCCTTTGTTTAAAATCTCCAAATCAATAGTGAATTAAAAACACATATATGTTGAAAAGACCAATTAGAGACTAGATCTAAAATTGCAATCTTGAAAACCCAATTAAAATGCTAAGATGATCTAGAGAGAGAAAGCACAATGATAAAATGATTTATGACATGAAATTAGGCAATAAAGCTAAATCCAATCCATGAAATAAAAATATTAACTATTCATAATAATAATATTTACAAAATAAAAATAAAGAAAAAGAAAACCTTGGAAATGGAACAATGGCACTGCCTTCCTCCGCCTCCCTTCTTCTCAAAATCCCAACTTAAAACCTAAAATTCTAACACCTTTCCATTTATACAAAGAACCAAGGCTGATTTCACTGAATAGAGTTTGGGCCAAAAAAAATGAAATTAAGCCCACCAATTAAAACAAAATTAAAACAAAGGAAGCCCAACAAAAAATAAAATCAAGGCAGCTGGCTGGCGTGGAAATGGCCTGGCGTTGGCGTGGGAAATGGCTTGGGCCGATAGGATTGGGAAATAAATTGGTGCGGTCGCCCCAAGTATTTGGTGCGGCCGAACTAATTCTTCTGTCAAAATGGGTTCTTTTTCTTCCTTTTTAATTTGGTAAATCCTCCTCTTCGCTCCGGTTTTTCTCCAATCCAAGCTTCAACCTAAAATATTACACATTCTCCAATTTATACTCCACCAAAATACTGATTATGCCTAGGCTGAAAATGGGAATATTTGGATTTAGGCCCAATAAAATAAGCAAGGGAGGCCCAACTGCCTCACTAAGCTGGAACAAGAAAAGGCCTAGGCGTTTGGCGTGAAAGGGAAATTGGTTGAGCGGTCGCCGTAAATGGGACGAACGTCATGGGCGCCCGCCGTATCACTTGGGCGATCGCCTGACTGGGCTGGCCAACTTTCATTTCCTCAATTTATTTTGTGTAATCCTTCATTCCGTTTCGCTCCGTCTCGAATTTTAATATTTTCTCCACCCTAAATCACCAATTTTCCACATTTTCAACCTGAAAATAAAACAACACTAACAACGCAATTATACTACCATTTTACTCAGGAATTTTGCAATAAATAGAATTTAGAACATATAAAATGGATATGAAAACATATCCATCAGTGCCCTCTTGGACCAAGTCGTGCCTTGTGAAGGGACGAAAGAATCTGAGGCTGTACCATTGGGGATGACTCGTGCCCTGTGGGACGAGTCGTGCTCATGACTCGTGCCCTCAGGCACAACTCGTGCCCCGTTGATTTGACAACCTGATTTGTTGGTAAGGTTTGTAGTGCGACACATTTGTCCATAAGGCACGACTCGTGCCCCTGGGGACGAGTCGTGCCAGCGGTCAAATTCTGGTCCGTACACTATTCCTTTGCTGATTTGGTTTTGGTCTTTGACAAGGTTTCTTTCCTAAAAGTTAGGGATTTATACTTAGTATAAATAGAAGCCTTTGGTCAGCCAAAAACACATGCAATTTTGGGGTTTATGAAACACTAAAATTGGGATCTAGATTAAGAATCAAAGATCAAACACTTTTAGCCATTGATTATTGAAAATCGTTTCAGTAATCTGAGATCATCTAGCAATCAATCAAGAAGCGTTCTTGGTCCGTTCGAGTGTGGATTACCAATAGAGGGTGATAAGTTAATCATCAAAAGCTTGAAGCCTTCCGTTTGTTGATTCATCATAAGTTAAAGAACGAGGAGAAGATCTAATACTTCATCAACGGGTTTTTGAGATTCGTTTTGACATTCGCTATTGGAGATCTATTTTGAATTAACAAATCGCATTCAAGGTATGTAAATTCTATCTCATATAAATTTTAATCTCTTCATGCTAGACGGATCTTAGGGCTAGGGTTTTGTTTGTTATTTCTAAGTTCTTCCGCTGCGTTTGTAACCCCAAAACCCAACAGTGGTATCAGAGCCCTGTCTTGCCATGATTAGGATTGAAATTGCATGCTAGATTTAATTTGATTATTTGCTACCATGCTATATGAAATAGATCTAGATTTATGTATTTTGTTTTTGGTGAAAAAACAAGTATATGAGATATGCCATGTTCATGATTTATGATTAATTAATTAGATCAGTTTATCACATAGGTTAAAGATTTGTTTAATATGATTAAATCAAATTGGTAATTTCTCAAAATTGAATCAAAGTGTTTGTATGAAATTTTGTGAAGCCCTATGTTCATGATTATGTTCACATGAGATCTATGTTACAACCATGCAATTTTTGTTACAATATGAAAACCTTCTAAATATTTAAGTCTTATGCCATTCCTTGATTAGAACACTTGTGATATTTTAGGGTATTTGATGTAGTTTCGACTCAGTTGGGTGCATCTTATATCTTAATTTGTGATCAAGGTGAGATAATGGTTGATGTAGTTTTGACTCAGTTAGGTGCATCGTTCCATGTCTCACATGTTTGAAAAGGGTTTTGACTTAATTGGTTCTTTCAAATGAGATTTGACCCAAGGCATAGATGATATTTAAAACATATTTTTGACATATGATGTCTATTGAAATCTCATAAAAGATCTAAGAGTCATATAGTGATATGATTGATGTTTCTACCTAAATAGCTTGATTTCGGGCATTGACTCAGTTAAATCAAAATCAAGTGAAATATGGATCTTAGCCTACTATGATTATATGATACATGCTTATATTTGAAGGTGTATAATTTAGTGAGAGTATTTATGAAATACATTATTTGCTCTTAGATGATAAATGTGTTGATACTTATGTGTTTCATTGTTTGCATATTTTATTGTAGAATGGCTAATCACAATAATCAACCCTTGTCACTACGATCAGTCCTTGAGAAGGACAAGCTTGAGGAGAACGGTACAAACTATTCTTAATGGATCAGAAGCCTTAGAATTGTTCTAAAGCAAGAGAAGAAACTGTACGTTCACAATGAACCCATTCCACCTCAACCTGCTCCAAATGTTTCTAGACCAGATAGGGAAGCACATAAGAAACATAATGATGATTCTACAGATGTTGCATGCCTTATCCTTGCCAATATGTCTTAAGGCTCTTCAGAAGGACCTTGAGCACATAGATGCAGCATTTGATCTTGTTGAGCGCTTAAAGAAAATGTTCCAAGTGCAAGCAAGAAACGAGAGGTATGATGTGGTTAAGTCCCTAACTGCATGCAAGATGCAAGAAGGGCAATCGATGGAAGCTCATGTCCTTAAGATGAAGGGTCACATTGAGCGTCTCAAAAGGCTTGGAAATCCGATGAGTTTGGAACTCGCCACGGATTTGATATTGAATTCATTGCCTGAAAGTTATAGTCATTTTATTATGCACTATCACATGAGTGGCATGGATAAAAATCTCTCGGAATTGCATGCGATGCTTAAGACCGCAGAGATGAATATCAAGAAGCCTAAAACCGATACTGTGTTAATGGTTAACAAAGGCAAAGGGTTCAAGAAAGATGGCAAAGGTAAAGCAAGTGTTGCTAAACCTAAGGCAAAGGTTGTCGTTACCGGAGAGGCTCCCAAGGCATCTTAAAAGGATGCGGTTTGCTACCATTGCCAAGAGGTTGGTCATTGGAAGCACAACTGCAAGGCTTACAAGGAAGGCTTAAAGGCGAAGAAGGGCAATACGATTGCTGTTGATTCAGGTATCTATATGATAGATATTTTCCTTTCTATTTCTAGTTCATGGGTATTAGATATCGGATGTGGATCTAACATTTGTTTAAATGTGCAGGGACTGAGAAATAGGAAGCTGCTCAACCAAGGTGAAGTTGACCTACGTGTGGGAAATGGAGGAAGAGTTGTTGCATTAGTCATAGGGACATATGATGTAACTTTACCTAGTGGCTTAGTACTTGTTTTGAACAATTGTTACTATGTTCCGGATTTGAGTAGGAATATTATTTCTGTTTCTCGCTTGGATAATGAAGGGTATAATTTTTTTATTAAGAATAAGAAGTTTTATATTTATTTAAATGATATGCTTTATGGTATTACAAATTCATTTAATAGCCTTTATGCTCTTGATGTTGATGAGAAACAAAATAGTGTTGAAAATGTTTATCATGTAGACAAGAATTCTAAACCGAATGACGTGAACAACTCGTTCATGTGGCATTGCCGGCTTGGTCATATAAATGAGAAACGCATTTCTAAACTCCATAAAGATGGAATGTTAGACTCACATGATTATGAATCATATGAGATATGCGAATCTTGTTTATTGGGCAAAATGACCAAACCACCTTACCCTAAGAGTAGTGAAAGGGCTAGTGACTTATTGGGCTTAATACATACTGATGTATGCAGACCAATGAGCAGCATTGCTAGGGGAGGATTTCGGTATTTCATTACATTCACCGATGACTTATCTAGATATGGCTATGTCTATCTAATGAAGTCAAAGAGTGAATCGTTTGAGATGTTTAGAACATTTCAAAATGAAGCACAAAATCAACTTGGCAAAACAATTAAAGCACTTCAATCCTATTGTGGTGGTGAGTATTTGAGCCAAGAGTTTGACAATCATCTCAAAAACTGCAGAATTGTTTCAGAGTTGACTCCACTCGAAACGGCACAATGGAATGGTGTTTCCGAGAGGAGGAATAGAACCCTATTAGATATGATTCGTTCGATGATGAGTCAAGTAGACCTTCCTATATCCTTTTGGGGACATGCATTAGAGACTGCTGCGTTCACAGTGAACAGAGTCCCTACTAAATCGGCTCCTAAGACCCCACATGAGATGTGGCATGGAAGAAAACCTAATTTGTCTTTCATGAAGATTTGGGGTTGCGAAGCTTATGTGAAGAGACTTGTCTCTGATAAGTTAGCACCTAAATCTGGCAATGTTATTTTCGTTGGTTACCCTAAGGAAACCAAAGGTTATTACTTTTACAACCGCGTTGAGAACAAAGTGTTTGTTGCTCAATATGGTACTTTTCTTGAGAAACAGTTTCTTAATAAAGCATCTAGTGGGAGTAAAATTGATCTTGAAGAAGTTCAAGAACCCGAAAATAACATGGAACAGATAGTAGAGACTGAACCAAGTCCACAAGAAGTTGTGAAACCGGTTCAAGATCCACAAGCCCATCGTAGATTGGATAAGTTACGATCCGCACCCGAGAGATATGGATTTCTCGTGTCGGAAAGTAATGAAGTGGAAGTCATTGAGAATGACGAACCTACTTCCTATCAAGAGGCGATGTCCGATCCCGATTCGGATAAATGGTTAGAAGCCATGAAATCCGAATTGCAATCCATGTCGGATAATCAAGTTTGGAACTTGATTGAGCCACCCGAAGGTGTAAAAACCATAGGGTGCAAGTGGGTCTTCAAGAAGAAGACTAACATGGATGGGATGGTGCATACTTACAAGGCTAGGCTTATAGCAAAGGGATATAGGCAAACTCATGGTGTAGACTATGATGAAACCTTCTCGCCTGTTGCCATGCTTAAGTCTGTTAGAATTTTGATTGCCATAGCTGCGTATTATAACTATGAGATATGGCAAATGGATGTCAAAACCGCTTTCCTTAATAGAAAACTGGTTGAGGTTGTGTATATGACACAACCTGAAGGTTTTGTCAATCCAAGAAATTCTAACATGGTGTGCAAGTTGCAAAGATCCATTTATGGATTGAAGCAAGCTTCTAGGAGTTGGAATCTTCGGTTCGATGAGAAAATCAAAGAGTTTGGTTTTATCAAGAACGAATATGAACCTTGTGTATACATGAAATTCAGTGGGAGCGTTGTGATATTTCTCTTATTGTATGTCGATGATATCTTACTCATTGGAAATGACATTCCTGCGCTTGAGACTGTCAAGTCTTGGTTAGGGAAGTGTTTCTCAATGAAAGATATGGGCGAAGCCACTTACATCCTTGGTATCAAGATCTATAGAGATAGATCTAAGAGGATAATTGGTTTGAGTCAAAGTGCCTACATTGACAAGGTTCTTAGAAGATTCAAGATGGAAAATTCTAAGAGAGGTAACTTGCCAATGGGTCATGGTGTTACTCTTAGTAAGACTCACTGTCCTAAGACAACTGATGAACGAAAGAGGATGAATGATATTCCATACGCTTCGGCTATTGGATCTATCATGTACGCTATGATTTGTACTAGACCCGACGTCTTGTATGCTTTGAGCATGACAAGTCGTTACCAATATGATCCGGGTGAGAACCATTGGATGGCAGTCAAGACGATTCTAAAGTACTTAAGAAGGACTAAGGATGCGTTCTTGGTATTTGGAGGGATGGAAGAAGATCTTGTTGTAAGAGGTTACACAGATGCTAGCTTCCAAACCGACAAGGATGATTTTCAACTACTGAGGCCGAATATATAGCGACATCCTATGCATCTAAGGAGGCAGTTTGGATCAAGAAGTTCATTAGTGACTTGGAAGTTGTTCCAAGTATCACTAATCCGGTGGAACTTTATTGTGACAACAATGGTGCCATTGCACAAGCAAAGGAACCAAGGTCACACCAGCGATCCAAACATATACTTAGACGTTTTCATCTCATTCGAGAGTTCATTGATCTGGGAGATGTTAAGATATGAAAAGTATCAACCGATGATAACATTGGGGATCCGCTTACAAAGCCCCTCGCACAACCAAAGCATGATGGTCATGTGAGGTCCATGGGTATTAGATACATAGATAGAGCCTAGTGCAAGTGGGAGATTGTTGGTGTAATGCCCTAGGCTATAGTTATGTTTAACTTGAACCGTTATCATCTTTATCATTTATTATAGAGTACATATTTATTTGGTTCATTATATGTTTGCATGTTTATTATATTGAACTGCGTCCCTAGTTGTTGTGAACAACTAGTATAAGTTGATAATGGATAATCATGGAGATGATTATATGCATGGAGATGCACATTACACTTATGGGTACTTGCTAGAACTTGACCTACTAATGAGATTTATGACATGGTCTATTGTCATGATTAAATCGCATGATAGTCGTGTTATTGAATCCTTTGTACCTGAGATTATCATCATCTTCCACATGATGCAGATCGTGTTCGATATAGTCTAACACTATCTTTAATCGGATAGCAATAAGGGCTATGTTAGCATGATTGGATTCATGTAGGGAAGAATGATAAGTCAAGATGGGATTTGTCCCTCTTATTAAGAGAGATGTTTGCTTTGGCCCCTCGATGAATGATGTTGATGAAATGTGTGGCCACACTCAAGTGATTTGATAGAGATCAAATGCATTTGGATTATCAACATATTCAGAATCGAGAAAGTGTTGAACGAGATGAGTTGACCTAGACCATGACTCATGTTCAATTGAACATCATGGACAAAGGGATTGTGACATTTGATTATCAAAGGAATCAAGCTTTGATGTTATATTTAATTGGGTGGACATAATGATTTGCTAGAAGTTACTTATGTCTTGTGAGGTTGATGTTTCAACTCACTACCAACATAAAATATAATTCCTAAAGGGTCACACACAAAATAACAGATTAAAAATGGCTAAAAGGGTGATTTCTGGGCTCAAGGGATGACTAGTCCCCTCTGGCACGACTCGTGCTTGAAGGGACGAGTTGTTCACGTCATTCGGTTTAGACTTCTTGTCCACATGATAAACATTTTCAACACTATTTTGTTTCTCATCAACATCAAAAACATAAAGGCCATTAAATGAATTTGCAATATCATAAAGCATTTCATTTAAATAAATATAAAACTTCTTATTATTAATAAGAAAATTATACCCTTTATTATTCAAACAAGAAACAAAAATAATATTCCTACTCAAATCTGGAACATAGTAACAATTGTTCAAAATAAGTACTAAGCTACTAGGTAAAGTTACATCATATGTCCCTATGGCTAATGCAGCAACTCTTGCTCCATTCCCCACACGTAGATCAACTTCACCTTGTTTGAGTAGCTTTCTATTCCTTAGTCCTTGCACATTTAAACAAATGTGAGATCCACATCCGATATCTAATATCCATGAACTAGAAACAGAAAGGAAAATATCTATTATATAGATACCTGAATCAGAAGCAATCACATTGCCCTTCTTCGCCTTTAGACCTTCCTTGTAAGCCTTGCAGTTGCGCTTCCAATGACCAACCTCTTGGCAATGGTAGCAAACCGCATCCTTTTGAGACACTTTGGGAGCCTCTGCGGCAAAGGCAACTTTTGCCTTAGGTTTAGCAACACTTACTTTACCTTTGCCATCTTTCTTGAACCTTTTGCCTTTGTTAACCATTAACACAGTATCGGTTCGGGGCTTCTTGATATTCTTCTCTGCGGTCTTAAGCATCGCATGCAATTCCGAGAGATTCTTATCCATGTCAGTCATGTGATAGTGCATAATGAAATGACCATAACTTTCAGTCAATGAATTCAATATCAAATCCGTGGCAAATTCCAAACTCATCGAATTGCCAAGCCTTTCAAGATGCTCAATGTGACCCTTCATCTTAAGGACATGAGCTCCCACCGATTGCCCCTCTTGCATCTTGCATGCAGTTAGGGCCTTAACCACATCAAACCGCTCATTTCTTGCTTGCACTTGGAACATTTCCTTTAAGCGCTCAGCAAGATCAAATGATGTCTCTATGTGCTCAAGGTCCTTCTGAAGAGCCTTAGACATAGTGGCAAGCATAAGGCATGCAACATCTGTAGAATCATCATTATGTTTCTTATGTGCATCCCTATCTGCCCTAGAAGCATTTGCAGCAGGTTGAGGTGGAATGGGTTCATCGAGAACGTACAGTTTCTTCTCTTGCCTTAGAACAATTCTAAGGCTTCTGATCCAATCAGAATAGTTTGTACCGCTCTCTTCAAGCTTGTCCTTCTCAAGGACTGATCGCAGTGACAGGGGTTGGTTATTGTGATTAGCCATTCTACAATAAAATATGCAAACAATATAAGCATATATCAATATCAACACATTTATCATCTAAGAGCAAATAATGTATTTCATAAATACTCCCACTAAATTATACACCTTCAAATACAAACATGTATCATATAATCATAGTAGGCTAAGATCCATATTTCACTTGATTTTGATTTAACTGAGTCAATGTCCGAAATCAAGCTACTTAGGTAGAAACATCAATCATATCACTATATGACTCTTAGATCTTTTATGAGATTTCCATAGACATCATATGTCAAAAACATGTTTTAAATCTCATCTATGCCTTGGGTCAAATCTCATTTGAAAAAACCAATTAAGTCAAAACCTTTTTCAAACACATGAGACATGGAACGATGCACCTAACTGAGTCAAAACTACATCAACCATTATCTCATCTTGATCACAAATTAAGATATAAGATGCACCCAACTGAGTCGAAACTACATCAAATACCCTAAAGTATCACAAGTGTTCTAATCAAGGAATGGCATAAGATTTAAATATTTAAAAGGTTTTCATATTGTAACAAACATTGCATGGTTGTAACATAGATCTCATGTGAACATAATCATGAACATAGGGCTTCACAAAATTTCATACAAACAATTTAATTTCAATTTTGAGAAATTACAAATCTAAATAATCATATTAATAGATCAATAACCTATGTGATAAACTAATAAAATTAATCCATCATTAATCATGAACATGGCATATCATATATACTTGTTTTTCATAAAACAAAACACATAAATCTAGATCTATTTCATATAGCATGGATAGCAATTAATCACATTAAATCTAGCATGCCAATTTCAATCCTAATCATGGCAAGACAGGGCTCTGATACCACTGTTGGGTTTTGGGGTTACAAACGCAGCGGAAAATTTAACAAAGAACATCAAAACCCTAGCCCTTAGATCCGTCTAGCATGAAGAGATTAGAAAACCATGAAATAGAATTACATACCTTGAATGTGATTTGGTTTGTCAAATTAGATCTCAAAATTCAAGCCTAGAATTTTGATGTCGAATCTTCTATCTTCCTTGTTCAACCTTGGTGATGAAATCAACAATGGAGATCTTCAAGCTTTAGGAGATAAACCAACCTCCCTCTAATGGTGATCCACATGCGAACGAACCAAGAACTCTTCTTGTTGGATTGCTAGATGATCATTTCCGATTATTGAAACGTTTTCAATAATCAATGGCAAAAACTATGGAATTGATCAAAGCCTGGAGTTTTATAAACTTAGAACAATGATGTATGGAGGTGAGAGTGATGTTATGGCTGCACAAAGTTTGTATTTATATCCCATATAAATCTCCTAACAATTAGGGTAGAAACCTTGTCAAACACCAAAACCTTTCAAGCCAAGGAACTACGTATGGACTGAAATTCGCTACGGGCACGAGTCGTGACCAGGGGCACGAGTCTTGCCCTGGGGCACGAGTCGTGCCAGGCCAAAATTAGTCGTGATACGAGTCGTGCCTGAAAAATCACTCGTGCGATTCTCGGGAATGACTCGTGCTCAAGAGCACGAGTCATGCCCAACGCTGGGCAAAGTGTGTCGCGCGGTATAACAAGCCAGAATTTCAATTTTCCAGGTAACGTATGTCTCACTACAGATCAAGCCAGAAATCCAAGTTTCAGCCAGAATCAAATTTGTTCTTTGTGTGTGACCCAATAGGAATTATATTATATTGGTAGTGAGTCAAAACATAACCTCACAAGATATAAGTGGTTTCTAGCAAACCATTATATCCACCCAATTAATATAACATCAAAGCTTGATTCCTCGATAGATCAAATGTCATAATCCTTTGTCCACGATGTCCAATTGAACATGAGACATGGTCTATGTCAACTCATTCCGTTCAATGTTTTCTCGATCCCGAATATGTTGATAATCCAAATGCATTTGATCTCTATCAAATCACTTGAGTGTGGCCACACATTTTATCAACATCATTCATTGAGGGGCCCAAGCAAACATCTCTGTTCATAAGAGGGACAAATCTCGTCTTGACTTACCATTCTTCCCTACAAGAATCCAATTGTTCCAACATAGCCCTTATTGCTATCCGATTAAAGATAGTGTTAGACTATATCAAACACGATCTTCATCATGTGGAAGACGATGATAATCTCAGGTACAAAGAATTCAATAACACGACTATCATGAGATTTAATCATGACAACAGACCATGTCATAAATCTCATAAGTAGGTCATGTCCAATACTTTTTCTCTAGCAAGTATCCATAAGTGTAATGTGCATCTCCATGCATATAATCATCTCTATGATTATCCATTACCAACTTATACTAGGTGTTTACAACAACTAGGGACGCAGTTCAATATAATAAACATGCAAACATATAGTGAACCAAATAAACATGTACTCTATAATAAATGATAAAAATGATACATAACGGTTCAAGTTAAACATAGCTATAGCCTAGGGCATTACACCAACACAAGATTGCCTTCTCTTTTTCTACTGACAAATATCTTACTTTCTGTTTGAATGGCTCTATATTTGGATCTGCGTTGAGACAGTGCATGGCAACATTCTCATCTATGGCTTTCATGTCCACCGGCTGCCAAGCAAACACATCCAGATTTTCCTTTAGAAACGTAACCAGTTGTTCTCGCTCATCCTTCATCAGCTGTTTCCCGATTTTAATTTTCTGATCAGGAAACTCGCTATTGGTCTCAACCTCTTCCAACACTTCAAAGGCTTGAATATCAGGCTCATCTCGCACTTGTAGTGTATCCACTTCAATTCTCTTCCTTTTCCTATCTCTGGTGGGAACCTCCTTATTAACTCCTGAAAAAACATTCCCCGTTGGTCGCCCATCCTTATCTTCCACCTTAATTTCTTCACATTCTTCATCTTCCTCAATTTCCTCTCTTCTGGATTTACACTTACTATTTTCATTAAAAAATTAATCTTGCCAGCGGGCTCTTGCTCCCTTATCTCTTCCTCAACTTCTCGCACCTCGTCAATCTCCATCTCTCCGCCTTCTGAAACCACACTTGTCGCCACTGCTATGATTTCCGTGTTATTCATCATATTTTCTGTCAGCTCCCAATCCATCTCCTCATCAATAGCGGCAATCATATTAATGCGCAATGGGCGAGCTGCAGATTTGGTCGTTGATGAGTTGGATTTTACATATATTATTCACCTATGTTTCCGGATACTTTATATTGATTTTTATGTATTTAGATTAGTTTTTTTGATGTTATTTGAGAGAAATTATGTAATGTGAGGGTGGATGAGAACAATGCACTTTGAGGGTAGTTTTGTCGTTTTCTTTGTAATTGATTGTGGAATCTCATGAAACCGAAGAGGGCAAGTCATCTACCAATGAAAAAGGTAACAAAATGGCTAAGGTTCAAGCTCGGGGTCAAACAAAGTCAAGGGATGAAGGCCAGGTCAAAGCTGAGTCAAAAATTGGAACATTCTGCACAGGGCACGAGTGGACAGAATAGAGCACGAGTGAAGAAGGCCAGAGCACGACTTGGGCACGAAGCTTGGTCTAGCTGACTTGTTAGACTTGTCACCCCCTTCATTCACATCCATGGATTGGGTACCACTCTGCAAAGGATCTTCCAACTTAACCTCTTCCATCAGCACCATCCCAGCATTCTCTTTGGGTAGCAAATTGTTCCTTGCAGCAGCTTCTCTCTCCCTGCTCGCTCTAGCATTGGTAGCTCCATGGGCCCTCTTGGCTTTCTTCTTATCTGACACTCCCATTATACGCACCATAGCTGCCTCTTGTTCAGGAGACAAGACTGCACAACATCAAAGCAATTAAGTATTAGCTCAGCAATTCAAGATAGTTCTATGTACGAGCTAACTAGTTCTACATACGAGCAAGCAATTGACGAGCTAAGATATGCAATTCAAGATAGTTCTACGTACGAGATAACTAGTTCTACATGCGAGCAAACAATTGACGAGTTAAAGAGTAAAGCCGAGTAAATTCTTACCACCAATATGCTCCCCATTGTCTTTACAGTAGTTGGCCATTTTCTGACAAAATTGGCAATTTTCCTCTAACCTACTCAAAGCATGGGTGACCCAGTCAGGGTATACCTGGCCTCTCATTACGGGGACCAGAGGCAGCACTGCCCCTTCACCGGACATCATCCCAGCTTGGATGTAATTATATTTGGTTGTCCCCAATACTTCCCAGTTGATAGGTCCATTCTTAACCAACAGGCATAGCTTCTTATACAGGGTTTGGTGCCAAGGAGGCTCCCAGTAATTTTCCTCACTAATGACCTCAGATTCCTCATTGGGCAAGGGAAACTCCCATCCCAATATGCTCTCCACCACAACTACATACGAGTTCTAGCTACTAGCCTTACTGGGGAGGTTGATAAACAGCTTTGGAGAATTGGGTTTTGAAGGAGTACTAATTCCCTAATCAGAACCATCGGGCTTAACACCAAAAAATTCCCTGAAAACTTTCATACAAGGCTCATGGCCCAGAAATCTACACACCATGGCAAAACACACCAATACCCTACAAGTGTTGGCCCCAAGTTGAAGAGGAAGAGCATCCATACACTCAAGGAATTCATTAATGAAAGGATCTAATGGCAACCTCAAGCCTGCCTCAAATTGCCCATAAAAGAAAGCAACCCTGGTGGCATCCTTAGTAAATGTACTACGATACTTATCCATGAAATCTTTCTTGCTAAGAATGGTCACCCTAAATTCTGACCTATCTACCCCACAGAAGTTGTAGACCATGGCATAACGGGACTCCATATTCTTCTTCCCACGAAGGGGTCTTTGAGGCACATATCCCCTCTCATTTTTCCCCGGCACAACGGAAGACCCAAACGCATTCACTATCCGGGGGCTGGAAGAAGTTGAAGTTGTGGCTCCTCCCTGAGCTGCCATATTTGTACAATGAAAAGAGGAAGCAGGGGAGTCAGTCCCATGATCACATTCAGTCGACCTACCTAAGGACGACCTAGACTCCCCTGGAAAACCTATTCTGTTTCTAAGGAAGGAGGGTTTATTGACATCTCTAACATAAAACAAAGCTATGTGGTCAAGCAATTCGTGAAAGAGATGAAAAGGGACAATGTTCGAGTCAATTACTAAATTACCTACGTCCTCTCCAATGGGCAATCCTATTTCACTAAAATTCAGCCCCCACCTTGACAAGATGGATGCACATTCGTTAAGAGACATCTCTCTCCACTCACCGTTTACATGCTTGTACACCCTACGGTTAACAGTGTAGTATCCATACCAGGCTCCTGGCTCACTACTAAAGGTTCTAGCTTTGGCAAAATCAAAAGCAGTGCAATAGTTAAAACCCTAAAGCAAGAATAGAGAAGAATACCTTGATTGATGTCGGAACTGGAGGCTGTTGCAGAGAACGAAGGTCAAATTTAAGTCAGTAGCTTCCTTGCTATCTTCGCCGGGGTTTATCAGAGCTCAGAGACGGTAAAAATTCGAAATGAAGAAGGATTCTAATATTTATATTTTCCGGAATTGGAAAGGAAAAAGGAAAATTCAAAAATTATTTTCCCATTTAATGGAGGAAAACAGTTTCCAAGACGGTTCTTCAAACGTCAAAATAGTAATCATTACAGAAAGCGGCGCTCCTTCGGATCTGACCGTTCGTCACCAATGACCAGGATTGTGCCACGTCATTTTGGTCGACTAATCTTCAGAGCGAGTAGTGACCTGCGAGTCATAATGATCTTCATCAAAGTTTCCTTAACTTCCAAGTCGACAAAGTCAACTCAAAAGTTGGGGGCCACTGAACATACCAAAAGTATCGAGCTGGGCCAAACGGATAAAGCCCAGTCCTCAAGCAATTATGGTCACTACATTATCAACGAGCTAGGCCCAATGATCATATGGCCCAAGGCCAATATTATTGATACGTCGACTTAAGTTCATTGTCCGACCTACTAGGTCCCGACCTAACTAAGTCCGACCCTATGATCCAAGTCATGTTATGGGTACGATCCAACTCTACCCGTCAGTCAGGTCGACCAAACCCCAAGCGTCGGCCTCGACCTGCCAAGCTAGCGTCGATCTAACAGTTATAGGCGCACGTGCTTGTACTCTTTCCATAACTGCTTCCCTACAAATCAGGGACCGTTTAAGGACACGTTCACATGAAGCATAACTGTCCCACAAATCTCGGAGCTCATGTGGCCCTGCCAAATAAACCACCTACATCAAACTATAAATAGACTACCACTACGACGGTTCCAAGGTAACTGCAATTTTGTTATTTGAATATTCATCTTGTTCAATACCTTTTGCTCTCCAATACATACATACTTACTCTCACGCCCGAGGGTCTAAGCCGGAGACACATCCGGCTAGTCGTGGGTTCTGATTTTCAGGTAAAGGAGCCAAGTGATCACTCCTGCCACGTGGAGGAAGATTGATAAGCACATTTCCTGTGGCATCAAGAATAAAAGCTAAAAATAACATCAATATCAAGTGCAAGAATATAAGAAAAATATAAAGTAAACACAAATATAAAAATAAGTTTTAATCAAAAGAAAAACATTCGCAAAAGTAGTTAAAAGAAAAGTTTAAGTCAAGAGTAAATTGTCCAAATAAGAAAATAAATACAAAATGAATAAAATAAAGTATTAAAAACAGTAAAATTGTGGAATGTTTACCGTATGTGTGCTCTAAAGTAGAAGTCTATTGAATGTGATTTGATGCTCTTTCTTTTTTCTGATGAATATCTCGTAGAGAAAAGTGATTGAAAGTAGCAAACAGTAAATGGAAAATTCTTCGTGTATATATACTTGAATGAGAAAATGAGTGACTTTTTAACTATTGTGTCTTTTGTGCTTTTCCTTTGCAATCGCTTATTAGGTATAGACTCCCTTTCATAATACTAATCATGTAATATATAGGTATAAGATGAAAGTATTTCTAATATAATTAATTAGCCTTTATCTTGTTATTATTAACACATTAAAACTATTAGACTTCTTCATGTCAAATAGATATATTTACTTATTTCTTTCATATTATTATTATGTAATTCTCTAATATAAAATTCTTATTAGCATGTATTCATATATACCTAATAACATGAAACTGTTGGGTTTTGGGGTTACAAACGCAGCAGAAGACTTAGAAATAACAAGCAAAACCCTAGCTCTTTAATCCGTCTAACATGAAGAGATTAAAATATATGAAATAGATTTACATACCTTGTAGCGATTTAGTTTGCTCAAAACCGGATCTTCATAGCGAATATCAAAACGAATCTCAAAACCGTTGATGAAGGTTTTGATCTTCTCCTTGTTCTAACTTGGTGATGAATCAACAATGCAAGTTCTCAAGCTTTTGGTGATAACACAATCACCCTCTATCGGTAATCCACACGCGAACAGACCAAGAACACTTCTTGTTCGATTGCTAGATGATCCCCGATTATTGAAACACTTTCAATAATCAATGGCTAAAAGTATTTTGATCTTTGATTCTCAATCTAGATCTCAATTTTTGTCTTTCATAAACCCTAAAATTTCATATTTTTTGGCTGACCAAAGGGTTATATTTATATCAAATATAAATCCCTAACTATTAGGAAAAGAATCCTTGTCAAAAACCAAAACCAAAGCTGCCAAGGAAAAGCGTACGGACAAAATTTCGCCGCTGGCACGACTCATCCCCAAGGGCACGAGTCGTGCCTCATGGCCAAAGCTGTCGCACGACATAACGAGACAGTTCACCAGTTTCTTAGATCAAAGGGCACGAGTCGTGCCTAAGGGGACGAGTCGTGAGCACGACTCATCCCGTAGAGCACGAGTCGTCCCTTAACGACCCCTCTCTGATACAGTCGTCCCTTCTCAAGGCACGACTTGGGCCAATAGGGCACGAGTCGTCCCCTCAAGCACTAGTCATGCCAGAGTCATCCCTAGAGCCCAGAATTCACCCTTTTAGCCATTTTCAATCCGTTCTTTTGTGTGTGACCCTTTAGGAATTATATTTTATGTTGGTAGTGAGTTGAAACATCAACCTCACAAGGCATAAGTGACTTCTAGCAAATCATTATGTCCACCCAATTAAATATAACATCAAAGCTTGATTCCTTGATAATCAAATGTCACAATCCCTTTGTCCACGATGTCAAATTGAACATGAGTCATGGTCTACGTCAACTCATATTGTTCAATGCTTTCTCGATTCTGAATATGTTGATAATCCAAGTGTATTTGATCTCTATCAAATCTCTTGAGTATGGCCATACATTTCATCAACATTATTCATCGAGGGGCCCAAGCAAACATCTCTCTCAAACAGAGAGGGACAAATCCCTTCTTGACTTATCATTCTTCCCTACAAGAATCCAATCGTGCGAACATAGCCCTTATTGCTATCCGACTAAAGATAGTGTTAGACTATATTAAACACAACGTTCATCATGTGGAAAATGATGATAATCTCAGGTACGAAGGATTCCAATGACACGACTATCATGAGATTTAATCACGACAACAGACCATGTCATAAATCTCATAAGTAGGTCAAGTCCAGTACTCGTTCTCTAGCAAGTACCCATAAGTGTAATGTGCATCTCCATGCATATAATCATCTCTATGATTATCCATTACCAACTTATACTAGTTGTTCATAACAACTAGGGACGCAGTTCAATATAATAAACATGCAAACATATAATGAACCAAATAAACTTTCTCTATAATAAATGATAAAGATGATACATAACGGTTTAAGTTAAACATAACTACAGCCTATGGCATTACACCAACAGAAACTAAATGTGCATGTACCTTAATAGGTAATATTAAATATTGACCTTAATAGATACCACGTATAGTCATCCTATTTCATTAATGCCAATAGAGACAATGAATAGTCACCATAAAAGAAGTTATATTTATATATATATTCAATCACTTTTATTAGAGATAATGCATTATTAAACACACTATATACTTAATCAGTTTATCTATTATTAGTTACATTAGCTTATGTAATTATTCACTTCATCTATGACATGTTACTTATAAATAGGAGTAGGTCTAGGGAGAAACGCGTTTCTCCATAAGTTATGGAGAAACGGGTTTCTGGATATCCAGAAGTTTTGGGATTGATATCCAGAAGCTTTGTGACGGATATCCAGAAAAAAGATTTGAGACCAAATCCAAGGCCAAGACCAAATTTCTTATCTGGATATCACTTTCACAAGGTTCTGGATATCCAGAACATTGAATATGGATATCCAGAAGCCTTAAAACTTATATCCAGAAGCCAATTCTAAATTTATGGATATCACTTACATAAGGTTCTGGATATCCTTTCAAAGAGTTCTGGATATCCAGAAGCTTTATAATTGATATCCAGAAGCTTTTTAATTGATATCCAAACCCAAAACCTTTTTAATTGATATCCAGAAGCTTTATAATTGATATCCAGAAACTTTTTAATTGATATCCAGAACCCAAAGAAAGAGCAGGGGCGGAAATTTCGACCGACCCTTCATCACAATCAAAAAACCAAAAGCCCTAATTTCTTAAGCTTTGACGAAGCAATTGGAAGATGCTTCATCCCATTACACCTCATTATAGCTCCCCCAATCTACACAGGTCGATCTTGTAAATTGGTCCTGCAAAAACCCTACCTCTACCTCTATTCAGTTTAATTAATTTTTCAATTTCGTTTCGTAATTAAACTGATTTTGGAGGAAAAATTGCAGCACAGGCATAATAATGGAGTCGTCGTTTGTGAAGCCGAGGCAATTGGAAGAGAAGGTTAATTGGAGGAAAGTGAGGTTGTTGTCGTCCGCGTAACTGATGTAGGAATTGATGTCGAATTTGCGGCGGTGGGTTTCGGGGTTGAAGGGGAAGGTGAGGCGGAGAGTGTCAAAATGACGGGAAAAAACCCGTTTCTCCATAAATTATGGAGAAACACGTTTCTCCCTGGATTTTGTGTATAAATAGTGTCCATTTGCACACCTATTAAAATCAGTGAATGTTAATACCTAATAGGCCGAATCCGAATCATCATAAGTAAACCAAAGGTCATTTGAGGTGGAAGCATGAGAGTTAAAGATTAACCCATTTAGGGTGATGTGGCAACACCTTATACATTTTGGCCTACTTTAAAATACTTATAGTATAGATTTCTTTCTAGATTATTCTTGTATATATTCTATTGCATTTAGAATAGGAAACTCAATATTGCATTTAGATTAGGAAACTCAATATTGTATTTAGATTAGGAAACTCAATATTGTATTTAGATTAGGAAACTCAATATTTTATAGAATAAGACTCTCTATTTCTTGTACTATATAATCACATGTTGTGAATAAGGAAAATGAGTTTTTCCAATCTTACATGATATCAGAGCAAATAAGATCCAAAACCCTAAAAACCCTAAACCTCTGAAAAAAAATTCGGCAGCCTCCCCCACCCTAGCAATGGCCGGCTCCTCCTCCACCATCCCCAATGTCACCGAACCCAACCAACCCCTTTTCTTGGTCAATCTATCCTTTGAAGATCTACATGAAAAACTCATCCAACACAAACTCACCCTCAAACAAACCACCCCTTCCAACCCCCTTCCCACCATCGCCTTCTCCGCCCAAGCTCGCCCACCCCCCAACCGCAATACCTACCGTACCACAAACCCCTCCCCCTCCTCTGGCTCGAATTTCACACCCCTACCCTTTAAGGGCAAGTGCCAATATTGTCGCAACATCGGTCATGTCATCTCCCAATGTTGCCAGTTTAAACGCAACTACCCCACTGTAAACTTTCCCCCACTCCCTCGCCAAAATCAAAACCCTAACCCTAATCCCCAAGCCCACACCGCCGCCTTTCATAACCCCTCCCCCTCCCTCTTGGCTCATCGACAGTGGTGCAACCAACCACATCACCAATAACCTCTCTAACTTGCCCTACATACACCCTATAATGGTAGTGACGACGTCATTATCGGAGACGGTTCCTCTCTCCCTATATCTCACATAGGTTCATTATCTCTTTCCAAACCCTCTTCCCCCCTTATTTTTAATAATGTCTTACATGTTCCCCTTATCACTCAAAATATTCTCTCTGTGTCTCAACTCTGTCGTGACAATAATGCCATCATTGAATTCTCACACTCTTCTTTTCTTCTTAAGAACAAAGCTACGAGTCAAACCCTTCTCCATGGAACCCCTGAGGATGGCGTCTACATTTGGCACCCTCCGCCCATTCAAATTCATTCCAGCATTATTTCTTCATAGTTGTGGCATCATAGATTAGAACACCCCGATCCCCCTATCCTTAGTTTGTTACGTAACAAGTTTCATTTATCTATGTCTTCCGGTTTATCTCCGTGTAACTCCTGTTTTATTAATAAAAGCCACAAACTGTCATTTGCATCTTCTTCTCTTATTTCACATGCTCCACTTGATCTCATTTTTTCTGATGTATGGACCTCTCTCGTTCACTCTCTCGATCAATTCAAATAATATGTCATTTTTGTTGACCACTACACCAAATACATCTGGTTATACCCCCTAAAACGCAAATCTGATACTTATAACGCCTTTATTCGCTTCAAGACCCTAGTCTAAAAATACTTCAAACGTCCCATCATTCAGATCTACTCTGACAACGAGGGTGAATACCTCAAACTCACACCCACTCTAGCTCAAAATGGCATCACCCACCTTACCACCCCACCTCACACTCCTTAACACAATGGGTATGCCGAACGTCTTCAACGCCACATTGTTGAAACAGGTCTCACCCTCCTTTCTCATGCCAACCTACCCCTTACCTTCTGGCCCTATGCCTTCACCACTGCTACCTACCTAATAAATAGAATGCCTACTCCCACCCTCAATAATGATTCCCCCTACCTTCACCTATTCTGCTCCCCTCTAAATTACACCAAATTATGTAGCTTTGGATGTCTTTGTTATCCCTAGCTTCGCCTATATACTCCCCAGAAGTTATCCCCAAAGTCTAATCCCTATATATTTGTTGGCTACTCACCTACACAAAGTGCGTATTACTGCCTTGACCCCACCTCTCATCGAGACTACACCTCTCGTCATGTCCGTTTTGTTGAAACCATATTCCCCTACAACTCCCTCACCTCCACTTCTCCCACCTCTTTCGCTCCTCCTCCCTCTGACTGGTACACCCTATTCCTTCCCATCCTAAACACTACACCCCCCATACCACCTCCCTCTCATGCCCCCACCCCTCCCCCTCTGAACCCTACTTCCCCCAACTAACCATTACCCTCAATCCAGCCTGAAATAACCTATGCCCAGACAGCAGAATCACGCGATCGCCCCTTGGAACCGCGTGATTGCTCACTTTTTCCAGAGAATGAGCGCGATTGCCCCCTAGAATCGCGCGATCACTCCCTTTATCCAGATAATGAGCGCGATTGCGCACCCTCAACTGCGCGGATGCCATCTTTACCTAGTAACGCCATTCCCCCCTGCTCGTACTATTACCACCAGATTATCCCATGGCATCACTAAACCTAACCCCAAATATGCTAACCTTTCTCTCCTCACCTCCCCCATAAGCCTTCCCACCACCACCAAACAAGCTCTATCTATCCCATATTGGCGTAATGCCATGATTGGAGAATTTCAGGCTCTCACTCGGAACAATACCTGGAAACTGGTTGCCTCTGCCACAGCTCACAACATTTTCGTATGTAAATGGGTCTTCCGTATCAAGTAAAACCCTGATAACATAATTCAGAAATACAAGGCTCGGCTTGTAGCCAAGGGCTTTCATCAACAATCTGGTGTTGACTACACCGAAACATTCAGTACCATTGTCAAACTCGCTACTGTCAGGCTCCTTCTCTCTCTTGCCACCACCAAACATTGGCCCCTTCGCCAACTTGATGTCAACAACGTCTTCCTTTAAGGTACTCTCTTTGAAACTGTATTTATGACCCAATCCCCCGGTTTAGAGGACTCCACCAATCCCTCCTTTGTCTGTCATCTCTATAAAGCCATCTATGGTCTTAAACAGTCCCCTCGTGCTTGGTTTTAAGAACTCAAAACCTATCTCACCACATATGGCTTTCATCCCTCTTTAGCCGATCCCTCTCTCTTTATACTCAATAAAACTCCATCCCCAATCTATCTTTCAGTTTATGTTGACGATATCATTGTTACTGTACCATCAACATCTCTTCTTCACTCTTTTATCACAAGCTTGTCCAATCATTTTTCCCTTAAGGATCTCGGTCCTTTATCTTACTTCTTGGGTGTTGAAGTCATCCCGAACCGAAATGGCCTCCTTCTCTCCCAAACAAAATACATTCATGATCTCCTCACCCGACACAACATGATAGACTGTAAACCACTTCGTACTCCTATGGTCACATCACCACCTGTCACTCGATCCACCACCACTCCTGCAGTCAACCCCACATCCTTTCGTGCCATTGTTGGTGGTCTTCAATACTTGTCTTTCACTCATCCCGACATTTCATTTTCTGTAAACAAGCTTGCTCAGTTCATGCAAAACCCCCCAACCTACTCATTGGGTTGCACTTAAGCGTCTACTCCGCTACCTTCATGGCACTATGCATTTGGGTCTTCAGATTTTTTCCACGTCCTCACCTTCCCTTCATGCCTTCTGTGATGCGGATTGGGCTGGTGACAAAGATGATTTTGTGTCAACTTCTGGTTTCTTTGTTTATCTTGGACGTAACCCGGTTACTTGGTCATCCCGCTGTAGCGTTGATATTTTTATTGAATAACAGAGTGGCCACTTATTATTTATTTAGGAAAACAATAAGAAAAACCTTTTGATGATTTAAAGAGATTTGAGGGTTCGGGGGTTAAGTTATGAAATGGGAAGATCGAGGAGCACCCATTCCACCCAATCCGGAGATCGGTCTTGCCAATTGAGTATTATCAATCAAACAATATATAATTAAAGAAGAACAAGCAATCCCTAATTAATTTCTTAATTAGGAATGTCGGGTTGTATGCTTTGAGATCACCTCCATGGATTGAAAGGACACTAGGCTAACCTTTTTGATGGGATTACACCACTCTAAAAGTAATGAGAGGGATTGAGAAGAAGAAAGTAAAAATATAGGAGTTTACCTTGTGTTTAAGGAGTATTTGATTTAGAACGTGGTTCTAAGGTGTTTTCCTCGGTCGAGAAGTGATTCGGGCAGAGTTCCACCTTGATTTTAGGCTTAAGCCTTGAATGTTCGTCAATCAACAAGGTTGATGGACGGATTTGAGAGTTTATTTAGAGTGATTTGCAGGAGTCTTTCGTGGAAAGAAACCAACAAATTGTGTGTGTTGTGTGTTTTCGATCGGGGATCGGGGACCTCCGAAATACTGAAAGTCATCAGGTATTTATAGGGATTTTAAGAGGTAAAGGTGGATTGGGATACCTCCCAATGAAGCTTCCAGAACTCAAATATCATTGGATACCCGAATTGGATAAGATTTATCAAGAAAAGAGTTTGAAACGGAGAAGGAGAGTGATTTTGCACATCCTGCAGAGGGTTTGTCTCGCGCGAGACACGTATGTCCCGCGCGGGATAACTAGTCAATTGACTATTTTGTCCTCTTCAGTTATTCCATTAGTCAGTTAGGTCCCAAAACTAACAAGGTTAGTTAGAAACTTAACGAAACATGACGAAACTAATATGCTTTCATCAAAACACAAAAGAGAGACGAAGAGTAGTGTAATCATGTAATTATTTTTTCAGAATGAGGTGTCTACACCCGCAAATAACGTGCCCTTGCCGGTCTACTACTGAAGCTGAATTTCGTGTTATTGTTGCACCACTGCTGAGCTTACTTGGGTTCGGAACTTGCTTACTAAGCTCGGGATTTCTCTACCATCTACACCAGTTATTTATTGTGACAACCTTGGTGCAACAACTTATTCCGCAAACCCAGTTTTTCACTCTCGGATGAAACATGTGGCTCTCTCATTCCACTTGGTTCGTGAACAAATTCAGTCTGACTCTCTCCGTGTGCAACACATTTTTGGTAATGATCAGCTTGCTGATGTTCTAACAAAACCGTTTCCCCTTATCCGCTTCCAACAACTTATTTTCAAGCTTGGTCTTCTCCACGGATCGTCCAGCTTGCGGGGGCGTATTAAGGAAATATCGCCTAAGATTTCCTAAGTTACTTGATTGATTTCTTTCTAGATTATTCTTGTATACTCCCTCCGTCCCATACCTACGTGCACACTTTCCATTTTGGGTGTCCCAAACCTACGTGCACATTTCCTAAAATGGAAAGGAATCTTTACTATTCCCTTCACTCATTCTCTCTCCTACATTATTTTAATACTCACAACACCATTATAATTTACTATTCCCTCCACTCATTCTCTCTCCTATTTTATTTTCACACTCACAACACTTTCAATATAATACTCTCTCCTTAATTTACGTGAAAAGTCAAACTAGGCACCAAGGTTCGGGACGGAGGGAGTATATTCTATTGCATTTAGAATAGGAAACTCAATATTACATTTAGATTAGGAAACTCAATATTGTATTTAGATTAGGAAACTCAATATTGTATAAAATAGAACTCTCTATTTCTTGTACTATATAATCACATGTTGTGAATAAAGAAAATGAATTTTTCTAATCTTACAACATATATAAATAAATATAGTAAATTATTATTTGATATAATACATTACAAGAGAACTACTTCTTTTCAGCAATATACTCCCTCCGTCCCAAGCCTATATACCCATTTGGTGTTTGGCGCGATAATTAAGGAAAGTGGGTAATGGAGAAAGTGTTGTGAGTATAAAAGTAAAATAGGAGAGAGAATGAGTGGAGAGAATAGTAAAGTTGATTGGTGTTGTGAGTATAAGGCTCCGTTTGTTTCGGGGAAATAACTTCCGGAAAATGATTTCCTGGAAAATGTTTTTCGGAAAAGGAAAACGTTTTCCGAAAATGTGGAAAACGTTTTCCGGAAAATGAGGAAGATGTTTTCCTGGAAAACAACTTCCTTAGGAAAATGGGGAAAACGTTTTCCAGAAATTGAAGATGTTTTTCGGAAAATTATTATTATTATTATTATTATTATTACTATTATTTTATTATTATTTTATTATTATTTTATTTTAATTATTATTATTATTTTATTTTTAATATTATTATTTTTATTATTATTTTATTATTATTATTATTATTTTATTTTATTATTTTTTTTATTATTATTATTTTATTATTATTTTATTATTATTATTATTATTATTTTATTATTATTATTATTTTATTATTTTATTATTATTTTATTATTTTTTATTATTTTTTATTATTTTTTATTTTTATTATTATTATTAGAACTTTTTACCAAAAACTCACTCAAAAACATGCTATTTACAAAAAAAAACATGTAAGTTGTGATTTTACAAAAAACTATTTAGCTAAATATGAATATTACAAAAAACTATTTAGCACACAAAACACACACCCATCTCTCTTTACCCTCTCTATATTACAAAATATTGTAGCTGTAGCCTGTTCAATGTCATCTTCATCCAAAACTCCAGCTTCAACGAGTTCTATTAGCTCTTTTCTTGATATATTCCACTCTTGTTCCCTCTGATAAAAATCTTACAAAATCAATTATAATATCATTACTAAATAAGTAAAATAATTATATTTCAATATATACTCCTTTAAGTAGATTTCTCTCCACAATGCCTACTCGGAGTCCTTTGCAACTCAATGTTGTGGCAATGAAAATTCCCAACGTACCCCCACAAACAATCACATCAAATTTATCTACTTCTTTATCAGCAAGTTCAGACTGGCTAAACGTGCTAGGAATTCTTGAGACTATTTGCTTAGGTTCTTCAACAACTGCATCAAGTATTCATTAAAATTCAAACAATTAATTATAATATAAAAAATTATATTGCAAAATATATGCTGACATTGATGAAACCATCTTACCCGTTTGAGCAATACAAATATTAGACCATAATCCATCCAATCTCTTCAACGCATTATACGAGTACGATCCACCAGCACCGCCAACTTCACCACTTACTGGAATACTTTCCATAATCCTCTACAATAAGATCATATTTTACTCCAGTGAGATAATAAGCAACTTGAAAAGAAGTCAGCATGTTTCAACTTTTTTTTTGGTCAACTTGATCAAATTTGACCAAATGTTAATGAAAATTTACTTGACCTCATTAAACTCTAAGAAGAGAAAAGTTGGTGTTCTTAGTATCATTTGAAATATTTAGATTTTTACTCTCTCCGTCCCAAAATAAATGTCCAAAAAGAATCAAATTCGCTCTAGATAGACGAGGAGCAAATTTGAAATAGAGCAAATTTGAAATATTTTGAGCATTCATTTTGGCACGGGAATTAAGGAAAAGTAGGAGAGAGAAATAGGTGGGGGAGGTGTTTGTGAGTATGGAAAATTAAATAGGAGAGAGAATGAGTGAGAGAAATAGTTAGGAGAGAGAATGTTGTGAGTGTAAAAATAAAGTAGGAGAGAGAATGAGTGAGTGGGTGGGTGAAATAGTAAAGATTCTTTGCCATTTTGGGCAGTTCACACTAACTTGGGACGGACCAAAAAGGAAATAAGTCAACACTGGTGTGGGACGGAGGGAGTATGCCATAAAAACATTCTGTCCCGATTTAAGGTTTTTAGTTGTTTATCAGTTGTTTATCAATTGTTTGTCATGTTTATCAGTTGTTTATCATGTTTATCAGTTGTTTATCGGTTGTTTATCAGTTGTTTATCATGTTTATCATTTGTTTATCAGTTGTTTATCATGTTTATCAGTTGTTTATCAGTTGTTTATCATGTTTATCAGTTGTTTATTGGTTGCTTATCAGTTGTTTATCATGTTTATCATGGTTATCAGTTGTTTATCAGTTGTTTATCAGTTGTTTATTAGTGTTTATCAGTTGTTTATCATGTTTATCAGTTGTTTATCATGTTTATCAGTTGTTTATCCATGTTTATCAGTTATTTATCGGTTGTTTATCAGTTGTTTATCATGTTTATCAGTTGTTTATCATGTTTATCAGTTGTTTATCAGTTGTTTATCCATGTTTATCAGTTGTTTATCATGTTTATCAGTTGTTTATCGGTTGTTTATCAGTTGTTTATCGGTTGTTTATTAGTTGTTTATCATATTTATCAGTTGTTTATCGGTTGTTTATCAGTTGTTTATCATGTTTATCATTTGTTTATCAGTTGTTTATCAGTTGTTTATCATGTTTATCAGTTGTTTATCAGTTGTTTATCATGTTTATCAGTTGTTTATTGGTTGTTTATCAGTTATTTATCATGTTTATCAGTTGTTTATCAGTTATTTATCAGTTGTTTATTAGTGTTTATCAGTTGTTTATCATGTTTATCAGTTGTTTATCATGTTTATCGGTAGTTTATCAGTTGTTTATCCGTGTTTATCAGTTGTTTATCAGTTGTTTATCAGTGTTTATCAGTTGTTTATCATGTTTATCAATTGTTTATCAGTTGTTTATCAGTTGTTTATCAGTTGTTTATCATGTTTATCTTTTGTTTATCAGTTGTTTATCATGTTTATAATTTTTTATCAGTTGTTTATCATGTTTATCAGTTGTTTATCTGTTGTTTATCATGTTTATCATTTGTTTATCAGTTATTTATCATGTTTATCATTTGTTTATCAGTTGTTTATCATGTTTATCAGTTGTTTATCATGTTTATCAGTTGTTTATCAGTTGTTTATCATGTTTATCAGTTGTTTATCAGTTGTTTATCAGTTGTTTATCATGTTTATCAGTTATTTATCAGTTGTTTATCAGTTGTTTATCATGTTTATCATTTGTTTATCAGTTGTTTATCAGTTGTTTATCATGTTTATCAGTTGTTTATCAGTTATTTTTGTGCTAAGTGTTTGGTTCAAACAACTGATGAATGGATTTTTCAGTTGTTTAATGAGTTTTTGTGCTTGGTATTTGGTTAAACAACCGATAAATGTCATTTATCAGTTATTTTTTAAAAGGTTTTGTGCTAAGTGCTAAGTGAAATGGAGGTCACAGTTGGCTGACCAAAAAAAAAAAAAAATTTGCAAAAAAAAAAATTTTTTTTTGCAAAAAAAAAAAAAAAAATTTGCAAAAATAAAAATAATAATAATAAATTTTTTTGTTCCCAAAATTAAAGAAAGTAGTTTTTTGTAATTTCCAACTTATGTGATTTTTTTGTAATTTCCACCTTTCAAAAGTAGTTTTTTGTAAATGCCCCTTATTATTATTATTTTATTATTATTATTATTAATAATAATATTATTATTATTATTATTATTAAAATATTATCCATCCACTTTTTTTACACCATTTTTCGGAAAACAACTTTCTTAGGAAAAATCCGGAAAACGTTTTCCTTAGAAACGGCGGAAAATGTTTTCCGAAAACCATTTTCTCCATTTTCCGAAAAACTGCCAAACACCGGAAAATGGGAAAAACGTTTTCCGGAAAACAAACATGTTTCGGGGAAAATGGTGAAAACGTTTTCCGGAAAATTACCAAACACCGGAAAATGGGGAAAACGTTTTCCTCCCATTTTCCTGGAAACAAATGGGGCCTAAAAGTAAAATAGAAGAGAGAATGAGTGGAGTGAATAGTAAAGATTATTTACCATTTTAGGAAAGGGGTATGTAGGTTTGGGACGCCCAAAATGACAAAATTGGTATGTAAGTTTGGGACGGAGAGAATAATAGATAAAGACTTCTGGTAATAATGACCGATAAAATCAAACAGTTAGCGGTACGGAGGGAGTATGTCATAGTTTAATTACCAGGTTCATTTAACTTCACTTGAGGTTATATAAAAAAAATGAGATTTCTTAAATTTTTATATTTAATCACATTTTTCCTTCACATGCATGGTTTTTTTCCTCCTGTTGTTCATCCTTCCCACGCCATTTGTCGATATTTTGATAAAGTAGCGTGACAAGTTTAGTGTAAGATCCTTAAAGTGACTTTTGTGTTTTTTTTATGAATGACTAAATTTATTTTTAACTTTTTGATATGCATTTTATTCTAAAGTTTGAACAACTTAAAAGCTGATTTAATTTTCAAACTTCATTTTGATTAATTTTTTATTTAACTTGAATTCAATTTTTGTTTATTTATAAACGTTTTTTTTTCCAGATTACATCTTGACTCAAATGAGAATTTTATTTGTCTTTTCATTAGCAATTTATTTTTATATTTTTATTAATTTTTTTCTTATGATATTTGGTTTGTCGTTGATGTTTTCATTTTATAGTAAATTTCATTTGTTTTGAATTTATATTTTTATTACAATTTTATGAAGTCCTATAATTTTTTAAATTTTTTTGTTTTGTGATTGATTTTAATAGTAAGTTTTCGTATATTTTTATTAATTTATTGATGTAACTAAAATGGAGATGAAACTTTTAGTGAAATAATGTTGTAATTATCAAAAGTATATAATTTACATTGTTTTATACTAGTATTCGTGTGCCCGTGCCAATGGCACAAAAACGGTACAAAAATTGATTTGTACTAAAAAGACAGGTCCACCTGAGTCAAATAAGCAAATAACCAAATCTTCTTTCTTCACACTACCCCTTTCCCAAGCCCTGCCGCCTCATCAATCTCAAATAATTTGTCATGTCAAAGAATATACGAATGAAGATAGAAATGTGCCATCTAATTTGCCATCTCTTTGAACCGGTACGCTCAGATTAAAAAAGAGAAATAACCATAAAGTCCCCTTCTTAGTTCCCTAAATCTGACGCTCTAAGGAGATGCTCCTTTGATCCCCGACTGATGATCTTTTTCTTAATTTCCAGCAACACTAACAAATCCAAATATTAATGTTGCATTAGAGAAAAGATAACAAAAGACTAAACAACCATTACAAATACAATCAATCCCTTTATGTTCTCCCACATGCAATCATCACCAAGATTTTTCCTTCTTTTTTCTAAAAAACATTGATGATATTACCCTGTTGCTCTAATATTGTAATTTGCATTGATAGAAGGCGTTGAACTGATAAAACTAATCTTTGGATATGTTTACTAAGTCCCACCCACATTTGATCACACTCAGGACCTTTCATTCCTCTCATGCATTTACAGACTCATGCACTTACAGACTCATGCACTTGCTCCTCTTCCTTAGAGATTTTCTGGAGGATAGTTTTGAAAGTATATACTCCCCCAAGTTTGGAATGGGATTAATTTTTTGGGACAAACAAAAAGGGGAAAAGGGACTATCATTCTGGGATGGAGGGAGTATTATGCTTATCCCCCAAGTTATCCCCATAAACCACCCCACCACATGTCCATTACAAAGTCACCCAATTAAATCTTCAAATGAGAAAGGAAAAAAATCTGGATAAAAATGTAAGATGTCCAGTTTCTAGACCCAAGTAATTCATGTTTTAACACCAATCAAAGCAAAGCTCACCATAATAGAGGATCTAGTGTAGTTAAATCAAAACCTTATTAGAGCTGATGCGCAATTTTATTGTAACATTCTTACCAATTTACTTCGCATAAAAAAAACTGCAGTAGCATTAATAAATGTAGGTGTTCAATTTTATAAAGTAGTACCTCCGAGTCGAACATCTGACTACAGCTCCACCCCTTATAACATTTTGTTCAACAAAACCTCCACCAATCTCTTTCCAAATCACAAACCAATTGAAATTCAATATCTTCTTCACAGTGAATCCAAGTCATATTGAGCCACCATCTGAGAAGGAAACCCACAAATAAAATTAATCCAAACCCAAACCAAATTGAATCCTTTCAATTCAATTGGGAACACAAACATAGGTTTGAACATCAAGAATAGAAAGAAAGAAAGACAAAGTACAGAAGATTAAAATTAGGAAAACGTTTGCTGACACTAACCTTGCATAGAAATCGATTGATGGACCCAGTGAGAGAATTGCGAAGAAGGACTGATGGAGTGTGAGAGCGACGAACGCTGAACGCTGAGAGATAATCAATGGACGGAGGGGTAGGGTAGAGAGAGCATTAGAGGTTCATCGCCGGAGAGTGATTTTGACGGGTTAGGGGAGTCACGGTTGTAGGGGATAAACCCTAGAAATTTCACGGTCTAAGGAACGGCGGATAACGGAGGCGGAGGGGAGAGAGCGCGAAGGTGAATACGGAAGAAGAATGATCGACGGCGGTGTGCGAGGTAACTGGGAGAAAGGGTTACGTGGGTGGTGTCGTAAACTGCTACAACCACCTATTGGAGTTACCAACCGCCGAGGGGAGTGGGGAAGGAAGATAAATCTCAGCCCTTGAATCAACTTGTCAACTTTGAATCTCAGCCATCACTTATAGGGGGCTAAGAGGCAGTTAAAAGATCCATGTATTGTATTATAGACTAGTACTCAAATGCCCGTGCCATTGGCACGGGTCAGTATGAAAAGAGAAAAATGTGGGGAAATTGAAATTGCATGCTAATTATATGACGTTTTAAATGTAATTTTAAACCAGTACAAATATATAAAGTGCAGCCGTGGATGCTTTGTCCGCATGCTTTCTATAAATCAAAATAAAACAAACAATATAAAATCCTGAACTCAGATAAAAAATACACATAACTATGCAATAAAATGGTGCTAAACAAAGTAAGTTCCTATTCACTCTGTTCAAATTTACTCCACATGAATTAGCATAAAGATACCAAGATCTTAATATCTAAACATACACCAAACAGAGCGATTTTCTTTTCAAAGGGGATTAGAAAAATAATCTAATGCTAGACTAACTAACTACTCACGTCACTATCTATTGTGCCCTATCAACTACTAATATCCAAAAAGAGTGTCTAATTAGACAACTCTCCCTTCTTTAGGCTTTTCTTCATTCCTCTTGATCTTCCTCACTTTTCCCTGCATCCATCAATTGCCTAGCTTGGTTCATCATGTACTCTCCCCATTTCTCAGCTCGGTCTAGTTTCCGCATCATAAATTATAGGTCTGCCTCTAACTCTCTGCGGTCTGCCTCTAACTCTCTGCGGGTATCTCTTAATCTCTGCGGGGTCTGTCTGAGTTTTTTCTCTAGTATTTTAAATTTCTTGTGGTCCTTAGCATTCCAATACTCCATTCTCTGTACTCTGCTCATACCCTTGGTTGGTGTTCTCTTAATCCTTGCCTTTTCCTACAACCATTAGGAGGGAATCAATTTTTTTTTTGAAAAAGTAACAAAGCCAAAGAGAAGAAGGTGAAAAACATTTTCAAACAAATCATCAATAATCATAATATCATTTGCATCAAGGAAGGAATTAATAGAAAAGAATGATGGTGAATTTTAACACATCTCAAGATATCATTAACAAACTTAATAATCAAACTATTTTAAAGAATTTCACGAAAAATCTGGTAAATAAAAGAATTCAAAAATTTCGAGAAATATTCCTGAAAATAGTAAACAGAAAAAAAAAATTGCTGGTCAAACTGTTGACTTAGTCAAAGTCAATTTTTTTTCAAAAGAAATCCATAAATTTGCACATTGAAAAAAAAACTTGATTTTAGTAATTTTTCAAATTTTTTTCGACATGAAGAATGTCACGAAACAGATTATAAGTTGAATGTTCTAATAACAGTGGAATGAACAATTCAATTAACTCAAGATATCATTAACAAACTTAAGTAATCATGACGAATGATTCTTTAATTGATTAAGGTACAAACATTTTTCTAAAATCATTTTTTTTGAAAGATTCTAAAATCGTTCAAAAACTTAATTATATATGATAGTACTAACCCCCTGTGCGGACCGCAGAGGTCAGTACCCCACCTCATACCCCCACCACTATCATATACTGTCTTTCCCATAATCTCAAACCACTCTATAACTCACCGTCAACTATCTGTCACCTCTATCTGTGTTTTTGTGTGTAAACAATACATTGTCTAAGATAAATGACAAATACTTCTATAATGATGTGTAAGCCAAATTAAGCCATGATTTTCATGAGGTACCATGGAGCTCCCCCCCCCCCCAATTTGTAAAAATGCACATGCACCACATGAGAAAAGATGTGCTCCATCCGCCTCAAAATAAATGCATATTTTCTTTTAAAAAATTCAAAAATAATTGTTTGTTTGAAAAGTGTTTATTAGTAAAAATATACAATCAATTGTACAAAATTATTTATAATATTTGTTCTTGGAATCATCTTGTCAACATAAGTTGTTCCATCCAGATGATCACGTTTATGTAGTAAAGTCCGTGCTTGTCTAAAGCATTAGCCTTGATGGGCTTGCCTTTATGATCCAAGCATTAACCTTGATGGCCAAAGAATTGCCTATCCCCTTTCGTAATATGTTTCGTAATATGTCAGCAAAGCAGAATTGGATCAAATGAAGTCATCTTTATACATGGTTATTTTCCCAACGAATCAATCTAGTTATTTAACACTGTGTATATAGAAGAATTGGTCATGAATATATAAACCCTAAACATTATTTTAAGGAGTATACTATATAATTAAAAAAAACAAAAAAATGATCATTTATTTATAATCGTTTATCAACAAAATACAAATCACCGCTAAACAACACAAAATAATATACTCCAATATGTCCCAAAATAAATGTTTATTTAAAAAAAAAAAATATCACAAATTGAATGTCTCTTTCTTACAAATTTTGATTCTAAATGATTTTTTATCAATTACCACTCATTATATATTTGCAAAACAAAAAATTTTAAAAGTGAATTGAAAGATTATTTATGAATCTTTGCTATACATATTTATAAAAAAAGTTATTTTGAAATATAACTTAAATGAAAATTATTCATTACCATTATTTTTTTTCATAACCTCAACCCAACTCATTAATCATATAAATAATTAATAATAATTATAATCCATATCCCATCCCCTATCCTAATTTTACCCAAGGTTCGAAACAAAAAACTTATGTAAACTTGACGAATGATTTTTTAATTGATTTAGGTACAAACATTTTTATAAAATCTTTTTTTTTTTTTTAAAGATTCTAAAATCGTTCAAAAACTTAAATAAATGATCCTAATAAAATAAAAGAGAAAAATAAATAAATCAAATTGGAATACAAATAAATAAAAAAAATACCCAATTCAATTTTTTTGAAAGAAAGAGTATATATAAACCCTAAACCTTTTTTTAAAGAGTATACTAAATAATTTTAAAAAATGATCATTTATTTATAATCGACTTTTCTGTTAAAAAAAATCTTATAAAAAACTTTGTCATCTGCAAAAAAAATAGTTTAAAAGGAAAATAGGAAGGAGAAAATGGAAAAGGAAGGTTAAAAAAGAAAATAGGAGAGTGTTTAGTTTCAGTCGTTGGATCACTTTTGTAACTTTAAATCTGAATCACCACTTATGTGATAGATTTAGAAACCGTCTAATATTAGCCGTAGGATCTTAACAGTGAAAACGAATTTAATGGTTAAAAATAAAGAGGAAAAGAAATCATTTAATGAAGACCATTAGATCAGGTAGTTATGAACAGATCCTGACCACTCTTTATCCTTAGATAAGAGGCGGTTATTCCATTCCTGTATTGTATAATAAACTAGCACTCAAATGGCATGGGTCAATATGGAAAGAGAAAGATGTGGGGAAATTGAAATCGCATGCTAATTATAAGACGTTTTAAATGTAATTTTAAACCGGTACAAATATATAAAGTGCAAAGATATTTACTTGGGAGTTGAAACTTCTTGAGAGAGGGTATCCGAGAAACCATCGGAAGCCCATATTTAAAATAAAATCAGATATTTAGACGAAGGAAAATGCTTACTTCCTTCCCGAAGAATGTTTGCAGCTTGGCCTTATAAGCAACCGTGGATGCTTTGTCCGCATGCTTTCTATAAATCAAAATAAAACAAACAATATAAAATCCTAAACTCAGATAAAAAATACACATAACTATGCAATAAAATGGTGCTAAACAAAGTGAGTTCCTATACAATCTGTTCAAATTTACTCCACATGAATTAGCATAAAGATACCAAGATCTTAATATCTAAACATACACCAAACAGAGCGATTTTCTTTTCAAAGGGGATTAGAAAAATAATCTAATGCTAGACTAACTAACTACTCACGTCACTATCTATTGTACCCTATCAACTACTAATATCCAGAAAGAGTGTCTAATTAGACAACTCTCCCTTCTTTAGGCTTTTCTTCATTCCTCTTGATCTTCCTCACTTTTCCCTGCATCCATCAATTGCCTAGCTTGGTTCATTATGAACTCTCCCCATTCCTCAGCTCGGTCTAGTTTCCGCGTCATAAATTATAGGTCTGCCTCTAACTCTCTGCGGTATGCCTCTAACTCTCTACGGGTATCTCTTAATCTCTGCGGGGTCTGTCTGAGTTTTTTCTCTAGTATTTTAAATTTCTTGTGGTCCTTAGCATTCCAATTCTCCATTCTCTGTACTCTGCTCATAACCTTGGTTGGTGTTCTCTTAATCCTTGCCTTTTCCTACAACCATTAGAAGGGAATCAATTTTTTTTTGAAACAGTAACAAAGCCAAAGAGAAGAAGGTGCAAAACATTATCAAACAAATCATCAATAATCATAATATCATTTGCATCAAGGAAGGAATTAATAGAAAAGAATAATGGTGAATTTTAACACATCTCAAGATATCATTAACAAACTTAATAATCAAAATATTTTAAAGAATTTCACGAAAAATCTGGTAAATAAAAGAATTAAGAAATTTCGAGAAATATTCCTGAAAATAGTAAACTAAAAAAAAATTGTTGGTCAAACTGTTGACTTAGTTAAAGTCAATTTTTTTCAAAATAAATCCATAAATTTGCACATTGAAAAAAAAACTTGATTTTAGTAATTTTTCAGATTTTTTTCGATGTGAAGAAGGCCACGAAACAGATTATAAGTTGAATGTTCTAATAACAGTGGAATGAACAGTTCAATTAACTCAAGATATCATTAACAAACTTAAGTAATCATGACGAATGATTTTTTAATTGATTAAGGTACAAACATTTTTCTAAAATCATTTTTTTTGAAAGATTCTAAAATCGTTCAAAAACTTAATTATATATAATAGTACTAACCCCCTGTGCGGACCGCACAGGTCAGTACCCCACCTCATATCCCCACCCCAATCATATACTGTCTTTCCCATAATCTCAAACCACTCTATAACTCACCGTCAACTATCTTTCACCTCTATCTGTGTTTTTGTGTGTAAACAATACATTGTCTAAGATAAATGGTAAATACTTCTATAAGGATGTGTAAGCCAAATTAAGCCATGATTTTCATGAGGTACCATGGAGCTCCCCCCCCCCCCAGTTTGTAAAAATGCACATGCACCACATGAGAAAAAATGTGCTCCATCCACCTCAAAATAAATGCATATTTTCATTTAAAAAATTCAAAAATAATTGTTTGTTTGAAAAGTGTTTATTAGTAAAAATATACAATCAACTGTACAAAATTATTTATAATATTTGTTCTTAGGATTATCTTGTCAACATAAGTTGTTCCATCCAGATGATCACGTTTATGTAGTAAAGTCTGAGCTTGTCTAAAGCATTAGCCTTGATGGGCTTGCCTTTATGATCCAAGCATTAACCTTGATGGCCAAAGAGATGTCTATCCCCTTTCGTAATATGTTTCGTAATATGTCAGCAAAGCAGAATTGGATCAAATGAAGTCATCTTTATACATGGTTATTTTCCCAACGAATCTATCTAGTTATTTAACACTGTGTATATAGAAGAATTGGTCATGGATATATAAACCCTAAACCTTATTTTAAGGAGTATACTAAATAATTAAAAAAAAACAAAAAATGATCATTTATTTATAATCGTTTATCAACAAAATACAAATCACCCCTAAACAACACAAAATAATATACTCCAATATGTCCCAAAATAAATGTTTATTTTTTAAAAAAAAATATCACAAATTGAATGTCTCTTTCTTACAAATTTTGATTCTAAATGATTTTTTATCAATTACCACTCATTATATATTTGCAAAACAAAAAATTTTAAAAGTGAATTGAAAGATTATTTATGAATCTTTGCTATACATATTTATAAAAAGAGCTATTTTAAAATATAACTTAAATAAAAATTATTCATTACCATTATTCTTTTTTCGTAACCCCAACCCAACTTATTAATCATATAAATAATTAATAATAATTATAATCCATATCCCATCCCCTATCCTAATTTTACCCAAGGTTCGAAACAAAAAACTTATGTAAACATGACGAATGATTTTTTAATTGATTTAGGTACAAACATTTTTATAAAATATTTTTTTTTGAAAGATTCTAAAACCGTTCAAAAACTTAAATAAATGATCCTAATAAAATAAAAGAGAAAAATAAATAAATCAAATTGGAATACAGGTAAATAAAAAACAAAAAAAAATACCCAATTCAATTTTTTTGAAAGAAATAGTATATATGAACCCTAAACCTTTTTTTAAAGAGTATACTAAATAAAAAAATAAACAAAAAAATGATCATTTATTTATAATCGATTTTTCTGTTAAAAAAAATCTTATAAAAAACTTAAGTCATATGCAAAAAAAAAAAGTTAAAAAGGAAAATAGGAAGGAGAAAATGGAAAAGGAAGGTTAAAAAAGAAAATAGGAGAGTGTTTACTATCAGCCGTTGGATCACTTTTGTAACTTTAAATCCGAATCACCACTTATGTGATAGATTTAGAAACCGTCTAATATTAGCCGTAGGATCTTAACAGTGAAAATGAATTTAATGGTTAAAAATAAAGAGGACAAGAAATCATTTAATGAAGACCGTTGGATCAGGTAGTTATGAACAGATCCTGACCACTCTTTATCCTTAGATAAGAGGTGGTTATTCCATTCCTGTATTGTATAATAGACTAGTACTCAATTGGCACGGGTCAGTATGGAAAGAGAAAGATGTGGGGAAATTGAAATTGCATGCTAATTATATGACGTTTTAAATGTAATTTTAAACCGGTACAAATATATAAAGTGCAAAGATATTTACATGGGAGTTGAAACTTCTTGAGAGAGGGTATCCGAGAAACCATCGGAAGCCCATATTTAAAATAAAATCAGATATTTAGACGAAGGAAAATGCTTACTTCCTTCCCGAAGAATGTTTGCAGCTTGGCCTTATAAGCAACCGTGGATGCTTTGTCCGCATGCTTTCTATAAATCAAAATAAAACAAACAATATAAAATCCTAAACTCAGATAAAAAATACACATAACTATGCAATAAAATGGTGCTAAACAAAGTAAGTCCCTATTCACTCTATTCAAATTTACTCCACATGAATTAGCATAAAGATACCAAGATCTTAATATCTAAACATACACCAAACAGAGCGATTTTCTTTTCAAAGGGGATTAGAAAAATAATCTAATGCTAGACTAACTAACTACTCACGTCACTATCTATTGTACCCTATCAACTACTAATATCCAGAAAGAGTGTCTAATTAGACAACTCTCCCTTCATTAGGCTTTCTTCATTCCTCTTAATCTTCCTCACTTTTCCCTGCATCCATCAATTGCCTAGCTTGGTTCATCATGTACTCTCCCTATTCCTCAGCTCGGTCTAGTTTCCGCGTCATAAATTATAGGTCTGCCTCTAACTCTCTGCGGTCTGCTTCTAACTCTCTGCGGGTATCTCTTAATCTTTGCCGGGTTTGTCTGAGTTTTTTCTCTAGTATTTTAAATTTCTTGTGGTCCTTAGCATTCCAATACTCCATTCTCTGTACTCTGCTCATACCCTTGGTTTGTGTTCTCTTAATCCTTGCCATTTCCTACAACCATTAGGAGGGAATCAAATTTTTTTTTGAAACAGTAACAAAGTCAAAGAGAAGAAGGTGAAAAACATTATCAAACAAATCATCAATAATCATAATATCATTTGCATCAAGGAAGGAATTAATAGAAAAGAATCATGGTGAATTTTAACACATCTCAAGATATAATTAACAAACTTAACAATCAAACTATTTTAAAGAATTTCACGAAAAATCTGGTAAATAAAAGAATTCAGAAATTTCGAGAAATATTCCTGAAAATAGTAAACTGAAAAAAAAAATTTGTTGGTCAAACTGTTGACTTAGTCAAAGTCAATTTTTTTTCAAAAGAAATCCATAAATTTGCACATTGAAAAAAAACTTGATTTTAGTAATTTTTTAGATTTATTTCGATGTGAAGAAGGTCACGAAACAGATTATAAGTTGAATGTTCTAATAACAGTGGAATGAATAGTTCAATTAACTCAAGATATCATTAACAAACTTAAGTAATCATGACGAATGATTTTTTAATTGATTAGGGTACAAACATTTTTCTAAAATCATTTTTTTATTGAAAGATTCTAAAATCGTTCAAAAACTTAATTATATATAATAGTACTAACCCCCTGTGCGGACCGCACAGGTCAGTACCCCACCTCATACCCCCACCCCTATCATATACTGTCTTTCCCATAATCTCAAGCCACTCTATAACTCACCGTCAACTCTCTGTCACCTCTATTTGTGTTTTTGTGTGTAAACAATACATTGTCTAAGATAAATGACAAATACTTCTATAAGGATGTGTAAGCCAAATTAAGCCATGATTTTCATGAGGTACCATGGAGCTCCCCCCCCCCCCAGTTTGTAAAAATGCACATGCACCACATGAGAAAAGATGTGCTCCATCCGCCTCAAAATAAATTCATATTTTCTTTTAAAAAATTCAAAATAATTGTTTGTTTGAAAAGTGTTTATTAGTAAAAATATACAATCAACTGTACAAAATTATTTATAATATTTGTTCTTGGGATTATCTTGTCAACATAAGTTGTTCCATCCAGATGATCACGTTTATGTAGTAAAGTCCGTGCTTGTCTAAAGCATTAGCCTTGATGGGCTTGCCTTTATGATCCAAGCATTAACCTTGATGGCCAAAGAGATGTCTATCCCCTTTCGTAATATTCATAATATGTCAGCAAAGCAGAATTGGA
Source organism: Adenophora triphylla var. japonica (assembly GCA_022495995.1). NCBI lineage: Eukaryota > Viridiplantae > Streptophyta > Magnoliopsida > Asterales > Campanulaceae > Adenophora > Adenophora triphylla. The sequence goes on from JAFEMH010000916.1 coordinate 524,636, forward strand.
TCAAATAAAGTCATCTTTATACACGGTTATTTTCCCAATGAATCAATCTAGTTATTTAACACTGTGTATATAGAAGAATTGGTCATGGATATATAAACCCTAAACCTTATTTTAAGGAGTATACTAAATAATTAAAAAAACAAAAAAATGATCATTTATTTATAATCGTTTATCAACAAAATACAAATCACCCCTAAACAACACAAAATAATATACTCCAATATGTCTCAAAATAAATGTCTATTTTTTTAAAAAAAATATCACAAATTGAATGTCTCTTTCTTACAAATTTTGATTCTAAATGATTTTTTATCAATTACCACTCATCATATATTTGCAAAACAAAAAAATTTAAAAGTGAATTGAAAGATTATTTATGAATCTTTGCTATACATATTTATAAAAAAAAGCTATTTTATAATATAATTTAAATGAAAATTATTCATTACCATTATTTTTTTTTCGTAACCCCAACTCAACTCATTAATCATATAAATAATTAATAATAATTATAATCCATATCCCATCCCCTATCCTAATTTTACCCAAGGTTCGAAACAAAAAACTTATGTAAACATGACGAATGATTTTTTAATTGATTTAGGTACAAAAAATTTTATAAAATCATTTTTTTTTTGGAAAGATTCTAAAATCGTTCAAAAACTTAAACAAATGATCCTAATAAAATAAAAGAGAAAAATAAATAAATCAAATTGGAATACACATAAATAAAAAACAAAAAAATACCCAATTCATTTTTTTTTTTTTTTGAAAGAAAGAGTATATATAAACCCTAAACCTTTTTTTAAAGAGTATACTAAATAATAAAAAAAAAACAAAAAAAATGATCATTATTTATAATCGATTTTTCTGTTTAAAAAAATCTTATAAAAAACTTAAGTCATCTGCAAAAAAAAAATAGTTAAAAAAGAAAATAGGAAGGAGAAAATGGAAAAGGAAGGTTAAAAAATAAAATAGGAGAGTGTTTAATTTCAGCCGTTGGATCACTTTTGTAACTTTAAATCTGAATCACCACTTATGTGATAGATTTAGAAACCGTCTAATATTAGCCGTAGGATCTTAACAGTGAAAACGAATTTAATGGTTAAAAATAAAGAGGAAAAGAAATCATTTAATGAAGACCGTTGGATCAGGTAGTTATGAACAGATCCTGACCGCTCTTTATCCTTAGATAAGAGGCGGTTATTCCATTCCTGTATTGTATAATAGACTAGTAATTCCTACCCGTGTCAATGGCACGGTGACAGTATGAAAGGGGAAGGAACATCCAACAATTCAAATTTTCTTCATCGCGTTACCCCCACCAACACTCACTTTCTTCTTTCCTGCCCCCCCTCCTATCCCCCACCCAACTTACTTTCCTCTTCTTCGCCATTTTCAACCCAACACAATACCATTTTTTTGGTAACCCAACCCAACCCATTAATCATATGAGGAAGTCGATTGTTCGGGACCGTTATACATTTAGGGTTAGCAAAAAAAAAAATATTTTCTTAATCCCCATATTACCATTATTCTTTTTTGTAACTCAACCCAACCCATTAATCATATAAATAATTAATAATTATTATAATTCATAACCCATCCCCTATCCTATTTTTATCCAAGGTTCAAAACAAAAAAAGTTAAGAGAAGAAGGTGAAAAATATTATCAAACAAATCATCAATAATGATAATATCATTTGCATCAAGCAAGAAATTAATAGAAAAGAATGATGGTGAATTTTAAGGATTGATAATATTACTAATATAGAATCATTAAGCTAAACCATACATATATATATCAAGTAAAAGAGGACATGTCACAGCCAGCAAAAATAAAGTATACAATAACATGGTGAAAGATAACATGTTCAAAGCCAACAAAAATAAAGTCAATATACATTTCTGCTTTTATCTCCTCCGCACTATTGATGAATCCAGTTAATAAACAGAAAACTGTACCTGAATTGATCCCAATTTTCGTAGCAAAATCAAGAAGAAGGGTATATGTAAGTACCCAAATCCGGATCGTCAAAATCCGTTAAAAGTTAACCGGAATTCGTTAACTGGCCCGCTCCGAGTTAACCGGAACCCGTTAAGTTCCCCGTTCTCGAGTCAACGAGACATCCCGGGACTGCCCCGTGCATCCCGACATCAAAGCGTACTCAACACACGTAAAAGTACAGCTTTCCCCGAAAAACGTACTTTTCGGGGTCTTTCGGGATTCGATTTCCCGTTTTCGAGCGTCTCGACCTTCCGGAGGTCATAACTCCCTCATACGAACTCCGTTTTGGGCCCACCACATATCAAATCGAACGCGAGAACAAGATCTACGCAGGTAACTTGTTCAAATCAGGAAATATAGCCAATTTCAGGAACAGTCCGGCCGGACTCTTTCTGCAGCTTAAATACGTGTCCAAGACGTGTCAAACTCAAGGCCAAAAGACCAAAATATCCCCAAATTCACCCAAGTCCGGCCGGACTCTTTCGCCGGACAGAAAACCATCAGTTAAGTTTTCTTTCTTCCTCACTAAGCAAGCAAACTTCCTCCCTAAGCTTCTCCCCCCTCCTCCAATATTTCTACCCTATAAATACTCCACTCCTCCTTCACATTTCACACCTTTTTCCTCCTCTCTCCACCCCAAGCTTCAAAGCTTGTCTTTCTTCCGCTCTTCGGGGGCCCTCGTGCTACTCGTCGGCGGAATTCTCTACTCTTCGGGGGCCCTCGTGCTACTCGTCGGTAGATTCTGATCGTAGGCTAAACCGACACAAGTCGAAACGCTGCCCAAATCCCTAGGTTTCTAAACACCAAATAAAAGGGGAAACTACGCCCAAACACTTCCGAAACACCTTTCAAACACCTTTCCGTATCCCGTATACGCCACCGAGCCAAAGGAGCCGACCCTAGCCATAGGTAGCTCCCTCTCTCACTCTCAAAATGTAGACGCCTCCGCCTAACGGGTCCGATACGTTTTAGCCTCGATCCTCTTCTCTTCCCGTAAGAGAAGTAATCTCGGGTTAAAACGGCGTTCCGACCCCTGTCTGTTTACTTTTATGTCATTTACCAATTCCTGGATCGTTTGATCCGTCGATCGTCGTTTAAATTCTGTCATTTTACAATTCCGGATTGTTTGATCCGTCGAACGTCCTTTACTTTCATGCAACTTTACAATTCCGAGCTGTTTGGCTCGTTGATCGTACTTTACAATTCCGAGCCGATTGGCCTCGTCGATCGTCATTTACAATTCCGAGTCGTTTGACTCGTCGATCGTCATTTACGATTCCGGATCGTTTGATTCCGTTGATACCGCACTTTAAATACTGTCATTTACAAGTCCGACCCGTTTGGATCGTGATAGTATTTACTTTTCAAAGTCCGAGTCACAACCCGATTTGTTGATCGCATATCATTTAATACGCATTTTTCCCGTAAAAATCGTTAACAATGTAATGCCCGGTTCAAAACCGGAGTTCGTCCGTCGAATTCTCTTTCAAAATGCCCAAAATGACGTTTGTCATTCAAACGCTCATCTTTCAAACTAAAAGCCGCCATTTGACACTCAAAATCATTTAATACGCATTTTTCCCGTAAAAATCGTTAACAATGATTCGCACGGTTCAAAATCGACGTTTGCCACGCAAATGCTCATTTCAAACTCAAAATCGACGTTTGCCACGCAAACGCTCATTTCAAACTCAAAATCGACGTTTGCCACGCAAACGCTCCTTTCAAACTCAAAATCGACGTTTGCCAAGCAAACGCTCATTTCTGTCTCAAACCGACATTTGTCATTCAAACGCTCGTCTTTTCAAAAGTCACCTAATCAACGTTTGACATTCAAACCAAGATTAAGCTTGTCATTCAAGCCCCCATTTCAAAACATACAACACACACACACACACACACATTTTCGAGAAAGGTAGAAAGACTCGTCATGCGAGGCGTCTCGGGCGATCTCGTAATACTCTACCCGAAACGTAACGTGACCTCCGAACCTAACAATCTCTGGTACTAAAAAGCTTTTTACTCGTTTTTGCTACCAATAAAAATGATCCCCTGTTTTCAAAGCTTTTTCCTAAGTTTTTGCTACCAATAAAAATGACACCTTTTCTCAATAGTCGTTTCTCAACGTTTGGGCTCAAAATACAAAACCGCGTGGCGACTCCTCATTTTCCTTCCCATGAAGCGAGGTCTCAGACACCAACCCTCCGCGAAAGACAACCGCTTTCGCTCGCGCGAAATCCGGGTAATTTCAGTTGGCGACTCCGCTGGGGAAAAGATACTTTTTTCAAAACTACCGTTGTTTTCTAAAAAGCCTTCCGTGGGTCAAACTTTCGTTTACCCTTCCTCGTTTTCGTGTGCGTGTGTTACTTTAAACCTCGAACGGTTTGTTTTTTTCAAAGGCATTACATTGTCAACTTTTCAAAATCTTACCATGTTTGTGCATCCCCATTCATGTTTGATTTTCATTGCTGTCTTTTGAACTGCGCATCATAATGCTTTAAGACACATTCTGAAAAATTTATGTTTTACTCAGAAAAGAAATTTTAGTGACCGCACACTACGCGCACTTGCTGCCTCGGAACACCGCACTTCACGTGCACTTGCTGCCTCGGAACACTGCACACTACGACCCCTAACCCGGGATGGCCTTATCAGTTGCACCCCGATTGGTCTGCCAGACACCTTTCGGGGGCGCACGGGGTCGTCCCAAACATCCCATCCTAGCCCGTGTAAGCCATGCACTCTTTGTCTCACACACACTTTGTCCAAGACCCCGTTTTTGGCTTAGCTCGTGTCATAAAGCCTAAGTGTATGTTTTACGCGGCCTCGCCCGAGTCAAGCTTTGAGAGGCTTGAGACCGAAGGTCATTCCCGACCCGAAGTCTCAAGCTCTTCACCCTTGACTTGACGCGGAGCTCGCCAAAAATATACCCGAAGGTTCAATGTGACGCCGTGTCACCAAACCTCCTGCCGTGTATCGTGCCGCCCACAACTTGGCCAACGCTAAAAGCTAAGGTCTCTCGCACAAGCGAGTCAGGAGAGGTCATGCCAAAATTTTGGCACGATCCCCGCCTTAACTTAAGGACGTTGACTTCGACTATGGCCCGTACGTCACACACGTTGAAAGTTTGCGTGATCAGCTAACCTTAAGTTCATTTTTTCCTTTGTCATGAACTCGCTTGCCTTATCGTACTCGCTGATAGTCCGTCCCGAGAAAGATGATCTATAATGGAAACGAGGGGCTTATAAGCGTAGTGACGAGATCCACCGATTAGAGCTCTAGGGTTAGCTGCGAAAAGAAGACACGCTCTTTTCCAACCATTTAGGACTCGAGAAAATGTGTTTTCAGAAACTTAAACAACAATTGCATGGCCCCATCTCGAATCGTGACCTTCGCGTCCAATTTTCGTGACGGTCTGATCGCGTCACCTTCCGTGGTCCGATATATCTCATATCACGACTCCCTTCCGCGGTCCAACTTCTCTCAATCGCGACCTTCCGTGGTCCGATATCTCATATCTCGACCCTTCGTGGTCCAACTTTCAATCGCGACCTTCCGTGGTCCGATATCTCATATCTCGACTCCTCGCGGTCCAACTTTCACCTTAATCGCGACCTTCCTGTGGTCCGATATCTCATCGCGACCTTCCGTGGTCCGATATCTCAATCGCGACCTTCCTCGGTCCGATATCTCACCGTGACCTTCCGTGGTCTGACCTCTCGACTCGCGTCCCAACTTTCAATCGCGACCTTCCGTGGTCCGATGTCTCATATCAAGACCTTCGTGGTCCAATCCTCATCATCGCGACCTTCACGGCCGATTTCAAATCTCAAATCTCGACCCTCGCGGTCCAACTCTCAATCGCGACCCTTCCGTGGTCCGATTTCAAATCTCAACCGACCTTCCGTGGTCCGATATCTCAACCGCGACCTTCTCACGGTCCGATTCCACCGCACCTTCCGTGGTCCGATTCCAGATCTCGACTCCTCGCGGTCCAACTTTCACCGCGACCTTCCGTGGACACATGTCTCTCAAGACCTTCATCGGTCCGATTCTCGCGACCTTTCACCGGTCCGATTCCAATCAATCGCGACCTTTCACGGTCCGATTTCAAATCTCAAATCGCGACCTTTCACGGTCCGATTCCCTAAATCAATCGACCCTCACGGTCCGATTCCAACTCTTAATCGACCTTTCACGGTCCGATTCCAATCTCACCGCGACCTTTCACGGTCCCGAATTCAATCTCAATCGCGACCTTTCACGGTCCGATTCCACCCTTAATCGCGACCTTTCACGGTCCGATTCAATCCTAATCGTGACCTTTCACGGTCCGATTCCAATCCATCGCGACCTTTCACGGTCCGATTCCAATCCTCAATCGCGACCTTTCACGGTCCGATTCCACCTCAATCGCGACCTTTCACGGTCCAACCCGACCTCACCGACATCCATGTCCCGCGACTGACCTTTCACTGTCCGATTCCAAATCTCAAATCGTGACCTTTCACGGTCCGATTCCAATCTTGCAATCGCGACCTTTCACGGTCCGATCTTCGACCTTTCACGATTCCAATCAATCGCGACCTTTCACCCCGATTCCCGATCCTCAATGCGATCTTTCACGGCTTCCCACCTTCACGATCTCTAATCCTGGTCCGATTCTCCACACTCCTATCGAGACCTTCGCGGTTCGATCTCAAAAAGTCGATCTCGACCTTCGCGGTCCGATCTTCGATCCCGCAATCCCTTCGCGTCCCGACTCAAATGGTCAATCCTGACCTTCGCGGTCTGATCTTCGATCTCCAATCCCGACCTTCGCGGTCCGACCTCAAATGGTCAATCCTCACCTTCGCGGTCTGATCTTCGAACTCCAATCCCGACCTTCGTGGTCCGACCTTAAATGGTCGATCCCGACCTTCAGCCCAATCTTGATCTCCGATCTCCACCGAGACCTTCGTCCGATCTCAAATAGTCAATCCCAACCTTCGCGGTCCGATCTTCCTTCTGCGCAATCTCCCGACCTTCGCGGTCCGATCTCAAATGGTCGATCCACTACCTTCGCGGTCCAATCTTCGATCTCCAATCCCGACCTTCGCGGTCCGATCTCAAATGGTCGATCCCTACCTTCGCTACCACCTTCGATCTCCAATCGAGACCTTCGCGGTCCGATCTCAAATAGTCGATCCCAACCTTCGCGGTCCGATCTTCGATCTGCAATCCCGACCTTCGCGGTCCGACCTCAAATGGTCGATCCCGACCTTCGCGGTCCGATCTTCGATCTCTAATCCCGACCTTTGCGGTCCGATCTCAAAAAGTCGATCCCGACCTTCGCGGTCCGATCTTCGATCTCCAATCCCGACCTTCGTGGTCCATTCTCAAATAGTCGATCCCGACCTTCGCGGTCCGATCTCTGATCTCCAATCGAGACCTTCACGGTCCGATCTCAAATAGTCGATCCCGACCTTCGCGGTCTGATCTCCGATCTCCAATCGAGACCTTCGCGGTCCGATCTCAAATAGTCGATCCCGACCTTCGCGGTCCGATCTCCGATCTACAATCGAGACCTCCGCGGTCCGATCTCAAATATTCAATCCCGACCTTTCACGGTCAAAACTTTATTCTCGACCTTTCACGGTCTAATTTTCGAGCCTTAAAGCCTTGAGCCACATACCCCTTCCGAAAACTAAGCCATACCTTTCGTTTCCCCTCGCAGCCAACGAGAGTGGTTCAATTGTGCCGTGCCAGCCACCAAAATTACAACTACGGCAAAGATCGGGATCTTTCGCCTCGCTTCTCGGTTCCCTCTCAGCCACTTTCCCACATGTCGACTCACCGAGAAATCGTGACGGGACGGACCCCGCCACCGGGTGTATATGACACTGGAAGAAGCCATCCGGTCCTTTGAGGTTCACAAAAGGCAGTAAAGAAGATCACCAAGATTTCGTGGTACAACTTACGAATGGGCAAGGTATAGCGCCTATCCCCCAAATCCGCACGGTATTTTTGTTGATCGAGGACGACGAGCCCTCCCGATCAACTCCTCAAACCTTCCACTGTGTTCCTCCCCGCCAACTTATGCTGGATGCCTTCAAATCAAGGAAAACAAACACCAAGGCTTCATACCGCCACCTCTCAAAGCACCCCTCATATATGGCCAAGCCAATAATACCCCTTTCACTCAATACAACCAGTAGCCACTGACCATCTCAAACAGATCCCAATATCCTCAAATCCTCCTGTGTTCACTTCCTTCTCTCAATATGCTCACCATCAAGTTTCGTCCCCGTGACTTTTCCGACCCATTTCTTCGGACAACTTGTATATGCTCCGGCCGCTCCATGGCCTCAAATCCCTCCACTTCCACCGGTATGGGCCTGGCCCGACACGCTTTGCTCACCGCGGTATGGAACTCGGAAATTAATGAAGATGGAAAGCTCAAGCGTCTGTGCACCCAAGAACAAAAGAGCAAATGTAGAGTAGGGGCACCTATCCTCGAGATTTGTCAATTGTCTTTTGGTCAACCTTCGTAGGTTCAAGTACTTTCCTCGTTCAATCAAGTCCGCCTCGGACATTGTAGATAATCTTAAATTTTCTATAAATAAGTGTCTTTTTCTCTTCTTGCTAGACTTGAGACATTATTTGCACACCTACATTACAACTAATGAAATGGTTATATCCTAAATGATCACTTGCATTGCTCAACACATAATCTCTGGAAATAACTAATGTTCTGATTAATCGGTATGAGAAAGTCAATTGGTGCCCTCCCCATACACTTTCCTTACCCCACAAAGGCCTCCATCAAGCCACACACTTCCCAAAACACATCCCCACCATCACCTTGACCAAGTCAACGACGGCGGCAATATCAAGGAACAACAAAAGGTCACTCAACATCTAAGATTGACCCCATGTCGACAACAACCTCGAGCTCGCCTTCGCCCTCGTGCACATCGAGAAAGTTCAAGCAGAGCATGCCTTCGTCCTCAAGAACTTCAAAAAGAAAAAAAAAAGAAAAAACAGAGAGAGAAAAGTTCAAACAAGAACTTCAAAAAGAAAAAAAAAAGAGAGAGAAAAGTTCAAACAAGAACTTCAAAAAGAAAAAAAAAAAGAGAGAGAAAAGTTCAAACAAGAACTTCAAAAAAAAGTGAGGCGAAGGACCCAGCACCGCCAATCACAAGCTTGACAGATGGGCAAACAAAATTAAAGCTCGAAGAATGGAGGTTGTCGATAACAATGGAGCGGTCAAAGCAAAGGCAAAAACACATCATAAGCCCTTACGCTACATTCGAATTCTTTCTCCCCCGGTGAAAGACGCTGATCAAGAAGCAATGGAATCAACGAAGAAGCCGTCAACAACGACTTGTCAAGGAATCACCTCGAGGCCCGTACCTCATCATCCAAACTTCCCATCCGAACCTTTTCACCAAAGGGACCACAAATGTTCATACCCTTTTCCTGCAGCCAAGCACCGTTCCGCCGTAACTACGGCGACCCGAGCTCCTTACACCGAGGAGAACCTAGGCAAACGAGAACGGTCCATAGCTAAACACATACAAATCCCATGAACCCGGTCTCATCAATGACCTTCCCCATACACGTACCTTTCTTTCACACACGCCAACTTTGATCCGCGACATCGCTTGACTTTCTTCTCACGGTTAATCAAGACATTTGTTCATATCGGGATTAATGGTTGAACAACCTGAACATTAACAAAGGGTTTAAAGCAATCTCATGATCAATATGGATAAAACATGTTTTCAGATGTCTCGACAAGTCTTCTTTTTCTACGATAATAGGAAAATTAGAGCTAAACATTGTCTTTCTGTCGCCAAGAGCTTCCATACACTCGCTCCAAACCCTCTACGCTCATACTCTCCCAAAAGAGTCAAACCTAAAGCGAGTTTTGGTGCCTCGCATTAAACTAGGCATCCACATAAAATCGGGATTCGTTCCCACTTCTCTAAAATACGTCCTTGCGCGTATACATTACAAGCCATTCCTCTTATACATTTTGGCTGACCAATCGAAAAAAATCAAGGACGGTTGCCTCGTCAAAGGCCACATGGAGTTCAACTCGGATTGGGGCCGCATCGATTCACTCTAGAATCCCCACGAGATGACCGCCGATTCCTTCAAACCTGGGCTTCACCAAGTCATTTCTTCAGACTGGGCTTTGCCATGCAAAGAGAGTTTTTTTCATCCCAAGGGTCTACCTTGAGTTTCGATTCTTGGGGCTTGTCGAAGCATCTTTCGCCATTATGGTCTTAATCGATTGGGGCTTCTCGGATACGGCTTCGACAGGTTCGTAATCCGAATCCTCATGACACCTCTGGGCAACGGTAGCATTGAAGGGCGCTTTTCTCAAAGAAGTCTTCCCTTCCTTCAAACAAGACAAATTCGGCCCCGTAACCTACGGGGGTGGGAAGCGAAAATATCCTGGCGACAACACGGTTCGGGCATCGGGACACAAGAAAGTCTCCAATCTCGGCAACCTTATCGCCAACAAGAAGCATAATCCCCTTAAGGATAAACCAAAGTTCAACTCATCAAACCTCAAAGCAATCTGGAGGCACCACCAAAACCTCTACCTCTCAAATGTTGGAGGACCCGATCCTCACTCGGCTCAACGGGACTCGAGGCGAACATTTCCCTTTAGTCTCTGCTCACCTCTTCATACCCTCACAAGCTCGAGCTAGAGGAAAGTTTGGCCCGCACCATGGTCCCCATGGACGCAACTCCGTAAGAAGTAATCCGGATGATCGACAACATCATCGTCACCCTCACGTATTTGGACTCGCCAAAATTTGGGGCTAATCACAATGAGCCGCTCTACATCACAAAGCCTGGACGAGCGTCGCCTTCCTCGTGTGTTGGTAGACGAAGGTTCCGAATGAATGTCTTGCCCGCCAAGAGGATGAACCTGCTTGACATCAAGCCTATAGATTTGAAGCCTTCACCCACACTGCCAAGGCCTCACGATTCTACTTCCCGCACAGCTTCTTGGGGTTGCTACTCTAAATATACGGTTCGGCAAGCGGTGATCCCCACCGAATTTCAAGTGTTGGACATTCCTATCACTTTCACACCCATCCTGGGCGACCACTGCCGCATCAAATGAATGGTGTGGTATCCACCCTTCACCAATGCCTCAAGTTCATGCAAGGCAACGAGCTAACCAAAGTCTACGGCGACGGGCGTCACCACCGAGGGGACCTGCACCAACGACATTCCAAGTGTTGGAGATCAAGCATGACGACGATATGGCATTAATCGATTCACCTTGGAGACTTCCAAAATCCAAATATGCAGCGTGGACCTTCCACTATTCTGGGACAAAATCCCTCCCGCCATGAAGATGATGAAACTCATGAACTTCATCCCAGGACTGGGGCTTGGCAAAAGGTTACAAGGTTAACACCAAGTCATCAAAGTCAAGGACCACACTACAGTCCAGAGGCTCGGTTATACGCCAACACCAGCCGACATCAGGAAAAACAAGAGGCTCGCCAGCACCAAGGCAGCAGCCCGCAAAGGGAGAACCTCCTAAGGCATACCCAACCTCCGACCTTACAGTTTCGACCTCACCCACTACTTCGTCAAAGGAACTGACAAATGACGGAGGGAACCGACGAGGAGCTGATGAAGACGAGAAAGCGATTACCCATCTGCTAGAAAGATTACCCATCTTTTCGTGAGATTACCCATCTCTTAGAGAGATTACCCATCTTTTCGTGAGATTACCCATATTCTAGAGAGATTATCGTTCTTTTCGTGAGATTACCCATCTTTTCGTGAGATTACCCATCTTTTAGAGAGATTACCCATCTGCTAGAAAGATTACCCATCTTTTCGTGAGATTACCCATCTTTTCGTGAGATTACCCATCTTTTCGTGAGATTACCCATCTCTTAGAGAGATTACCCATCTTTTCATAAGATCCTTTCCTGTTATCTCCTCGTGAGATTCCTTTCCGAGATTTCGCATCTCGCCATATCCCCGTGAGATTCCTTCCCGAGATTCCGCATCTCGCCATCTCCTCGTGAGATTCCTTTCCGAGATTTCGCATCTCGCCATCTCCCCGTGAGATTCCTTTCCGAGATTCCGCATCTCGCCATCTCCCAGTGAGATTCCTTCTCGAGATTTCGCATCTCGCCATCTCCTCGTGAGATTCCTTTTCGAGATTCTACATCTCGCTATCTCCCCGTGAGATTCCTTCCTGAGATTCCGCATCTCGCCATCTCCCCGTGAGATTCCTTTCCGAGATTCCGCATCTCGCCATCTCCCCGTGAGATTCCTTTCCGAGATTCCGCATCTCGCCATCTCCCCGTGAGATTCCTTCCCGAGATTCCGCATCTCGCCATCTCCTCGTGAGATTCCTTTCCGAGATTTCGCATCTCGCCATCTCCCCATGAGATTCCTTTTCGAGATTTCGCATCTCGCCATCTCCCCGTAAGATTCCTTTCCGAGATTCCGCATCTCGCCTGTAGGTGTTAGTGCCCTAGGCCTATAGAGATAGACCTTTATGTAATGTCATTGTTCATTTATATATGAGATTGCTTCTTTGATTATTATATGTGTTTGCATGTTTAGTTATAATAATCGTGTCCCTAGTACTTATGAAGCACTAGTATGAAGTCTAATGGATAATCATATGATGATTATATGCATGGAGATGCACATTAGATTCATGGGTACTTGTTAGAGAACAAGGTACTGGACTTGACCCATTATGAGATTTATGTCATGGTCATATGTCATAATTAAATCTCATATAGTCATATAATTGATATCCTTTGACCTGAGATTATCATCGTCTTCCGCTTGATGAATATCATGTTTGATATAGTTTAACGTTATCTTTAACCGGATGACAATAAGGGCTATCATTGGCATGGTATGATTCTTGTTGGGAAGAATGATAGGTCAAGATGGAAATTGTCCCTCGTAAAGAGAGATGTTTGCTTGGCCACTCGTAAGTAAGATTGATGTAGTGCATGGCCATGCCCGAATGAATTAATGAGATTAATGTCATTCGATTAATCAATTTACTTGGTAACGAGAAAGCATTGAACAATATGAGTTGACGTGGACCATGACTCATGTTCAATATAACATCGTGTGACAATGGGATTGTGATATGTTCTATGTAGGAAAATCGAACTTGATAGTCATACTATTTGGGTAGGCATGATGGCTTGCTAGAGTCCGCTCATGTCTTATGAGGATCGATGTGATCGGACTCATTGCCAACATAGTATGGTCCTATGGGGTCACACGCATCGAGCAATTGTCAAAAATGAAGAAAATGGGTTTTACGGGCTCGGGGACGACTCGTCCCAAGAATTTGAACCAAGTCGTGCCTTATGAAGGGACGCCGGGTTCGGTGGGAGTGTCTGAGGACGGACTCGTGCTCACGGGGCACGAGTCGTGCCCAGGGACGACTCATCCCGTGAGCTAAGCCAAGTCGTGCCTCTTGCGGGACGCCGGGATCGATGGGAGGCTGCGAGAGGGGACGACTCGTGCCCGGGGACGAGTCGTCCGTCGGGCTGGACTGATACGTAAATGGCCTGATTTTAGGGTTTTCGAAAAGGGCTTTTATTTGTAACGTATAAATAGTTGCCCCTGGTTGCCCTAGCCGTTATTAGAACGTTTTGGCTTGAGAGAAACACTTAGAGTGGGAGATTTCAATTGAGAATTGAGAATCAAACACCACCAAATCCATTGTTCTTCATTGATTGAAAGGTGTTTCAATCAATTGGATCTAGCAATCCTCCTAGAAGAGTTCTAGGGTACGTTCCGCGCGTGGATAAACATAGAGGATCTTCGTTCATCAAGATCTTTGGTTCGTGATTCCTGTTCGTTCATCAAGGATTAACAAGATCATTCAATCTGGAGTTGGGTCAAGTTTATCAAAGGCAAAAGCATTCAAGGTTGGTAATTCTATTTCATCTCTCTTAATTATTCATCTAGAACGGATTCTAGGGCTTGGGGTTTTTCGAGTTATTGCTTATTCCGCTGCGCATGGACCCTCGAAACCCTACAGTGGTATCAGAGCCCCGTTCATGATGCTTAGTTAGATAATCATGATAATTATGTAATATGATTATATGAATTTTCATGATGTGCATGATCTAGAATATGAAATTGTATGAGTTTTACTTGAGAAGTAATAGTATATATAGATATACCATGATTATGAAATTGTAATATATATGATTAATATGATTAATCTAGATTATGGGATGTCAATTTCATTGATATGATTAATGTGATTAATCTAGGATATTTGTGATGTATTACTTGGTATATTGGCCGGACACCAAAACCTTTCCCCACGAGCACTTCGATGGAAGTGTGGGATAATCTTGGAGCACGTGGCCGCGTACTAGTAATTACTGATCAAATGTAATATGTGTTGCATCATTCCATGTTCATAATTATGTTCATATAGTTTTCATGAATCAACCTTGGGATGTAATTGATAAGCATGAAAAATTGAACCTTCTTTGTAATTTGAGTTTATTTTATGCCACCCATGTTTAAACACTTGTGAGTACACGGGTAGTTTTATGTGGGCTCGCCATAGCGAGGTGCATTAATTCTATCTTTGTATGATCAAGATGAGCAAATAGTGGTTGCTATACGTTTAACATGGTTGAACTCAATTAGGCTATCAAAACGGTTTTGGGCCTAAGGCATAAGATGAGATTGAAACATGTGACATATGATGTCTATAATCTCATAATGATCTAAGAGTCATATATAGATATGATTGATAAATGTTATCTACCTTTTTAGTTTAATTTTGAGCAGTCGTGCCATAGCCGACTTGAAATTAAATTAAAGTTGGGTCTTAGCCTATTAAATTATATTATACATATTTGTATAAGAAGGTTATATAATTTAGTGGGAGTATTTGTGAAATACGTTAATTAATCTCTTAAATGAATTGGTACTTATATGTGTTCATATCTTGTTGCATATCTTTGTAGATCAATGGCTGTAAACAATAATCAAAACATGTCATCGCGATCGATCTTGAGAAGGACAAGTTAGAGGAGAATGGCAATAACTATGTGGATTGGATCCGCAGCTTTGAGAATTGTTCTCAAACAGAAAGGAAGTTGTACATTCTCGATGGACCCGTTCCACCCGAGCCGGCCGCTAATGCAACTAAAGAGGAAAGGGACCAACATACGAAGCATATGGATGATTCTATTGATGTTGGTTGCCCGATGCTTGCGAACATGTGTAAGGCTCTTCAGAAGGACCTTGTACACATGGAAGCCTATGATTTGGGAAATCATTTGAAGGAAATGTTCCAGATTGCAAGCACGTACGGAAAGGTTTGACACTATGAAGGCTCTTCATTCATGCAAGATGATTGAAGGACAACCCGTTGGGCCTCATGTGTTGAAGATGAAGGGTCACCTCGAACATCTTGAGAGGCTTGGGTATCCTATCCAGCTAGAGGCGCTACGGATATGATATTGCATTCACTCCCCGAGAGTTATAATCGGTTTGTTCTCGAATTATAACATGAATGGGATGAATAAATCTCTGTCAATTGCATGGGATGCTAAAGAATGCGGAGAACAATATTACCAAGAAAACCAATCAAGTGTTGATGGTGAATAAAGGAAAAGGGTTCAAAAATAAGGGTAAAGCAAAAGTTGCTAAACCGGAGGCAAAGGTTGCCGTTCTGAGAAGCCTAAACCCAAATCCCAAAAGGATGCGGTGTGCTACCATTGCAAGGAAACTGGGCATTGGAGGCGTAATCGCAAACTTTATCGGGAAGGACTCAAGAAGAAGGGCAATGAGATTGCCATGACTTCGTGTATCTATATGATAGATGTTTTACTTTCTACCTCTAGTTCTTGGGTATTAGATACCGGATGTGGATCTCACATTTGCCTAAATGTGCGGTGGACTAAAGAATAGAAGGTTGCTCAAAGAGGGTGAAGTAGATCTACGGGTTGGAAATGGAGCAAAAGTTGCTGCATTGGCCGTAGGGACTTACGAAGTCACTTTACCAAGCGGATTAATTTTAGTTTTAAATAACTGTTATTATGTTCCGGATTTGAGCAGAAACATTATTTCTATTTCATGTTTAGACAATGAGGGTTACAATTTTCTTATTGCGAATAAGAGATTTTCGATTTATTTGAATGACATGCTTTATTGTGTTGCTCATTCTTTTAATGGCCTTTATGTCTTGGATGTTGAGAATAATGTTGATAATGTCTATCATGTTAGTAAGAAATCCAAACCAAATAATGTGAATGACACATATAAATGGCATTGCCGTCTTGGGCACATAAATGAGAAACGCATCTCTAAACTCCATAAAGATGGATATTTAGACTCATGTGATTATGAATCATATGATGTTTGCGAGTCTTGTTTATTGGGCAAGATGACTAAAGCACCTTTACTAAGAGTAGTGAAAGGGCTAGTGATTTGTTGGCTCTTGTACATACCGATGTATGTGGACCAATGAATAGCATTGCTAGGGGAGGATTTCGGTACTTCATAACGTTCATCGATGACTTATCAAGATATGGCTACGTCTATCGATGAAGTACAAAAGTGAAGCTTTTGAGATATTTAGAATATTTCAAAGTGAAGTACAAAATCAACTTGGCAAAACTATTAAAACACTTCGATCCGATCGAGGTGGTGAATATTTGAGCCAAGAATTTGACAATCATCTAAAAAGTTGTGGAATTGTTTCGTAACTTACTCCACCCGAACACCACAATGGAATGGTGTATCCGAGAGGAGAAATCGAACTCTATTAGATATGGTTCGATCGATGATGAGTCAAGTGAACCTTCCTATTTCCTTTTGGGGACACGCACCGGAAATGCCCGCTTTCACACTTAACAAGATCCCTACTAAATCGGCTCTTAAAACCCCACATGAGATGTGGTAGGGAAGAAAGCCTAGCTTATCTTTCATGAAGATTTGGGGTTGTGAGGATTATGTAAAGAAATTGGATTCGGAACATAAACTTGCACCCTAGATCTGATAAATGTATTTTCGTCGGTTATCCCAAGGAAACGAAAGGATATCTATTTTACAACCAATCCGAGAACAAAGTGTTTGTTGCTCGAAATGGTGTCTTTCTAGAGAAAGAGTTTCTCTCTAAAGAAACTAGTGGGAGTAAAATTGATCTTGAAGAAATTAAAGAACCCGAAAATGACAAGGAACCAATAGTAGAGACGGAACCAAGTTCACAAGCTGTTGTGGAACCGGTTCAAGATACACAAGTTCTTCGCAGATCGGATAGGATACGATCCGAACCTGAGAGATATGGATTTCTCATGACGGAAAGTAATGAAGTAGAAATCATTGAGAATGATGAACCTACTTCCTATCAAGAGGCGATGTCCACTCCTGATTCGGACAAGTGGCTAGGAGCCATGGAATTCGAAATCAAATCCATGTACGATAATCAAGTTTGGAACTTGATTGATCCACCCGAAGGTGTAAAAACCATAGGGTGCAAGTGGGTTTTCAAAAAGAAAACCGACATGGATGGGAAGGTACATACTTATAAGGCTAGGCTAGTTGCTAAGGGGTATAGGCAGATTCATGGCGTTGACTATGATGAAACCTTTTCGCCCGTAGCAATGCTTAAGTCCATTAGAATCCTAATTGCCATAGCCGCATATTATGACTATAAGATATGGCAAATGGACGTCAAAACAGCGTTTCTTAACGGAAACCTACTTGAGGATGTATACATGATACAGCCTGAAGGATTTGTCGATCCAAAGGATTCTAACAAAGTGTGTAAGTTGCAGAGATCCATTTATGGATTGAAGCAAGCTTCCGAAAAGTTTGGAATCTACGTTTTGATGAGTCAGTCAAAGAGTTTGGCTTCATCAAAAACGAAGATGAACCTTGTGTATACAAGAAGATAAGTGGGAGCATAGTGCTATTTCTGGTATTGTATGTCGATGACATCTTGCTCATTGGAAACAATGTTCCTGCACTTGAGACTGTAAAGTCCTGGTTAGGAAAATGTTTCTCAATGAAAGATATGGGTGAGGCGGCTTATATCCTTGGTATCAAGATCTATAGAGATAGATCAAGAAGGATGATTGGTTTGAGTCAGAGTACATATATTGACAAGGTCCTTAGAAGATTCAAGATGGAAAATTCTAAGAGAGGATACTTGCCAATGGGACATGGGATTACTCTTAGCAAGACTCATTGTCCTAAGACAAATGATGAGCGAAAGAGAATGAGTGATATACCATATGCTTCGGCAATTGGGTCTATCATGTATGCCATGTTATGTACTAGACCCGATGTCTCGTACGCTCTAAGCGCAACGAGTAGATACCAGTCTGATCCTGGTGAGAACCATTGGATAGCTGTCAAGAATATCCTTAAGTACTTGAGAAGGACTAAGGATGTATTCTTGGTATTTGGAGGAATGGAAGATGATCCGGTTGTAAAGGGTTACACGGATGCAAGCTTCCAAACCGACAAAGATGACTATAGATCGCTGGGTTTTGTGTTTATGCTAAATGGAGGTGCTTTGTTTGTTGGAAGAGTTCCAAGCGAGCACCGTTGCCGATTCTACAAAAGAAGCCGAGTACATAGCAAAGATCGGATGCGGCTAAGGAGGCGGTTTGGATCAAGAAGTTCGTTAGTGACGTAGAAGTCGTTCCGAGTATCACTAACCCGATAGAGTCGTTTCTGTGACAACAATGGTGCTATTGCCCAAGCAAAAGAACCAAGGTCACATCAGTGATCCAAACACATTTTGAGACGCTTCCACCTCATTCGAGAAATGCTGAAAGGGAGGACGTCAAGATATGCAAGGTACCAACGGATGACAACATTTCGGACCCTCTCACCAAGCCTTTACCACTGAAGCTAAACATGATGGTCATGTTAGGTCCATGGGTATAAGATACATGAATGATTGGGCCTAGTGCAAGTGGGAGTCTGTAGGTGTTAGTGCCACTAGGCCTATAGAGATAGACCTTTATGTAATGTCATTGTTCATTTATATATGAGATTGCTTCTTTGATTATTATATGTGTTTGCATGTTTAGTTATAATAATCGTGTCCCTAGTACTTATGAAGCACTAGTATGAAGTCTAATGGATAATCATATGATGATTATATGCATGGAGATGCACATTAGATTCATGGGTACTTGTTAGAGAACAAGGTACTGGACTTGACCCATTATGAGATTTATGTCATGGTCATATGTCATAATTAAATCTCATATAGTCATATCATTGATATCCTTTGACACTGAGATTATCATCGTCTTCCGCTTGATGAATATCATGTTTGATATAGTTTAACGTTATCTTTAACCGGATGACAATAAGGGCTATCATTGGCATGGTATGATTCTTGTTGGGAAGAATGATAAGTCAAGATGGAAATTGTCCCTCGTAAAGAGAGATGTTTGCTTGGCCACTCGTAAGTAAGATTGATGTAGTGCATGGCCATGCCCGAATGAATTAATGAGATTAATGTCATTCGATTAATCAATTTACTTGGTAACGAGAAAGCATTGAACAATATGAGTTGACGTGGACCATGACTCATGTTCAATATAACATCGTGTGACAATGGGATTGTGATATGTTCTATGTAGGAAAATCGAACTTGATAGTCATACTATTTGGGTAGGCATGATGGCTTGCTAGAGTCCGCTCATGTCTTATGAGGATCGATGTGATCGGACTCATTGCCAACATAGTATGGTCCTATGGGGTCACACGCATCGAACGAATTGTCAAAAATGAAGAAAATGGGTTTTTGGGGCTCGGGGACGACTCGTCCCTGCTGCCGAACCAAGTCGTGCCTTAGGAAGGGACGCCACGTTCAGTGGGAGTGTCCTGAGGGACGACTCGTGCTCTGGGGCACGAGTCGTGCCCAAAGGGACGACTCGTCCGTGAGCTAAGCCAAGTCGTGCCTCTTGCGGGGACGCCCGGGATCGCTGGGAGCTGCGAGGGGACGACTCGTGCCCTGGGGACGAGTCGTCCGTCGGGCCCGGAGCGATACGTAAATGGCCTGATTTTAGGGTTTTCGAAAGGGCTTTTATTTGTAACGTATAAATAGTTGCCCTGGTTGCCCTAGCCGTTATTAGAACGTTTTGGCTTGAGAGAAACACTTAGAGTGGGAGATTTCAATTGAGAATTGAGAATCAAACACCACCAAATCCATTGTTCTTCATTGATTGAAAGGTGTTTCAATCAATTGGATCTAGCAATCCTCCTAGAAGAGTTCTAGGGTTCGTTCCGCGCGTGGATAAACATAGAGGATCTTCGTTCATCAAGATCTTTGGTTCGTGATTCCCGTTCGTTCATCAAGGATTAACAAGATCATTCAATCTGGAGTTGGGTCAAGTTTATCAAAGGCAAAAGCATTCAAGGTTGGTAATTCTATTTCATCTCTCTTAATTATTCATCTAGAACGGATTCTAGGGCTTGGGGTTTTTCGAGTTATTGCTTATTCCGCTGCGCATGGACCCTCGAAACCCTACATCGCCATCTCCTCGTGAGATTCCTTTCCGAGATTCCGCATCTCGCCATCTCCCCGTGAGATTCCTTTTCGAGATTCCGCATCTCGCCATCTCCCCGTGAGATTCCTTTCCGAGATTCCGCATCTCGCCATCTCCTCGTGAGATTCCTTTCCGAGATTTCGCATCTCGCCATCTCCCCGTGAGATTTCTTTTCGAGATTCCGCATCTCGCCATCTCCCCGTGAGATTCCTTTCCGAGATTCCGCATCTCGCCATCTCCTCGTGAGATTCCTTTCCGAGATTCCGCATCTCGCCATCTCCCCGTGAGATTCCTTTCCGAGATTTCGCATCTCGCCATCTCCCCGTGAGATTTCTTTTCGAGATTCCGCATCTCGCCATCTCCCCGTGAGATTCCTTTCCGAGATTCCGCATCTCGCCATCTCCTCGTGAGATTCCTTTCCCGAGATTCCGCATCTCGCCATCTCCCCGTGAGATTCCTTTCCGAGATTCTGCATCTCGCTATCTCCCCGTGAGATTCTTTCTCGAGATTCCGCATCTTGTCATCTCCTCGTGAGATTCCTTTTCGAGATCCTACATCTCGCTATCTCCCCGTGAGATTCCTTCCCGAGATTTCGCATCTCGCCATCTCCTCGTGAGACCCTTTCCTATTATTCTCCCTCGTGAGATCCTCTCCCGAGATTTCACATATCGTCATTTCCCCTACTCTTGGTAGTGGACACGTCAACCGACCCCCTCTCCCGAGGTCAAGTCCCAGTTAGTTTTCACTAACGCTCGTCTCCAGACGTTAAATTCTCAGTTAGTCCTCACTAACGCTCGTCTCCAGACGTTAAATTCTCAATCCCCAGTCGACGTTTGACATTCAAACGCTCATTTACATCCCAAGTTGATGTTTGACATTCAAATGCTCATTTCCGTCCCAAACCGACGTTTGACATTCAAACGCTCAGTCCCGCCTTCGGACGTCAAGTCACAATTCCGTCTCCCGACGTCAAAATTCCCATTAGTTTTCACCAACATTCAACCATCTCCCTCGTGAGATTCAGTCATCTCCCTCGTGAGATTCAAGTCATCTCCCTCGTGAGATTCAGTTATCTCCCTCGTGAGATTCAAGTCATCTCCCTCGTGAGATTCAAGTCATCTCCCTCGTGAGATTCAGTCATCTCCCTCGTGAGATTCAAGTCATCTCCCTCGTGAGATTCAAGTCATCTCCCTCGTGAGATTCACCTATCTCCCTCGTGAGATTCACTCATCTCCCTCGTGAAGTTCAACCACGCCTTCGTAAGTTTCAGAAATCTTAGGTTCAGACGCCTTACAATAGTCTCCATTCAGGCTCAGATGCCTCGCAATGGTCTCGCTTAGGTTCAGACGCCTCACAAATAGTCTCCCTCAGGTTCAGACGCCTTCAAATAGTCTCCCTCAGGTTTAGATGCCTCCAAAACAGTCTCTCTCAGGACGAACTCCTCCTAATCATTCCCCACAGGTCGAGGCCCCTACCAATTTCCCTCACACCCGTGAACTACGATCGGCTTGATTCCCGCTCGGGATACGTAGGAATCCTTTTGCTAAGGATCCAGCCATTTGACCGCTCAGGTCTCTCCATAAGGCATCCCCCGATTTGGATCCTTATCTTTTTCGACGACCCCACTTCCTTCGAAAGTGACGTCGCTGAGGGGCTAACTATAAGTACCCAAATCCGGATCGTCAAAATCCGTTAAAAGTTAACCGGAATCCGTTAACTGGCCCGCTCCGAGTTAACCGGAACCCATTAAGTTCCCCGTTCTCGAGTCAACGAGACATCCCGGGACTGCCCCGTGCATCCCGACATCAAAGCGTACTCAACACACGTAAAAGTACAGCTTTCCCCGAAAAACGTACTTTTCGGGGTCTTTCGGGATTCGATTTCCCGTTTTTGAGCGTCTCGACCTTCCGGAGGTCATAACTCCCTCATACGAACTCCGTTTTGGGCCCACCACATATCAAATCGAACGCGAGAACAAGATCTACGCAGGTAAATTGTTCAAATCAGGAAATATAGCCAATTTCAGGAACAGTCCGGTCGGACTCTTTCTGCAGCTTAAATACGTGTCCAAGACGTGTCAAACTCAAGGCCAAAAGACCAAAATATCCCCAAATTCAGTCCAAGTCCGGCCGGACTTTTTCTGCCGGACAGAAAACCATCAGGTTAAGCTTTCTTTCTTCCTCACTAAGCAAGCAAACTTCCTCCCTAAGCTTCTCCCCCGTCCTCCAATATTTCTACCCTATAAATACTCCACTCCTCCTTCACATTTCACACCTTTTTCCTCCTCTCTCCACCCCAAGCTTCAAAGCTTGTCTTTCTTCCGCTCTTCGGGGGCCCTCGTGCTACTCGTCGGCGGAATTCTCTACTCTTCGGGGGACCTCGTGCTACTCGTCGGTAGATTCTGATCGTAGGCTAAACCGACACAAGTCGAAACGCTGCCCAAATCCCTAGGTTTCTAAACACCAAATAAAAGGGGAAACTCTGCCCAAACACTTCCGAAACACCTTTCAAACACCTTTCCGTATCCCGTATACGCTCACCGAGCCAAAGGAGCCGACCCTAGCCATAGGTAGCTCCCTCTCTCACTCTCAAAATGTAGACGCCTCCGTCTAACGGGGTCCGATACGTTTTAGCCCCTCGATCCTCTTCTCTTCCCGTAAGAGAAGTAATCTCGGGTTAAAACGGCGTTCCGACCCCGTTCCATTTACTTTTATGTCATTTACCAATTTCGGATCGTTTGATCCGTCGATCGTCGTTTAAATTCCTGTCATTTACAATTCCGGATTGTTTGATCCGTCGAACGTCCTTTACTTTCATGCAACTTTACAATTCCGAGCTGTTTGGCTCGTTGATCGTACTTTACAATTCCGAGCCGATTGGCCTCGTCGATCGTCATTTACAATTCCGAGTCGTTTGACTCGTCGATCGTCATTTACGATTCCGGATCGTTTGATTCCGTTGATACCGCACTTTAAATACTGTCATTTACAAGTCCGACCCGTTTGGATCGTGATAGTATTTACTTTTCAAAGTCCGAGTCGCAACCCGATTCGTTGATCGCATATCATTTAATACGCATTTTCCCGTAAAAATCGTTAACAATGTAATGCCCGGTTCAAAACCGGAGTTCGTCCGTCGAACTCTCTTTCAAAATGCGCAAAATGACGTTTGTCATTCAAACGCTCATCTTTCAAACTAAAAGCCGCCATTTGACACTCAAAATCATTTAATACGCATTTTTCCCGTAAAAATCGTTAACAATGATTCGCACGGTTCAAAATCGACGTTTGCCACGCAAACGCTCATTTCAAACTCAAAATCGACGTTTGCCACGCAAACGCTCATTTCAAACTCAAAATCGACGTTTGCCACGCAAACGCTCCTTTCAAACTCAAAATCGACGTTTGCCAAGCAAACGCTCATTTCTGTCTCAAACCGACGTTTGTCATTCAAACGCTCGTCTTTTCAAAAGTCACCTAATCAACGTTTGACATTCAAACCAAGATTAAGCTTGTCATTCAAGCCCCCATTTCAAAACACACACACACGTTTTCGAGAAAGGTAGAAAGACTCGTCATGCGAGGCGTCTCGGGTGATCTCGTAATACTCTACCCGAAACGTAACGTGACCTCCGAACCTAACAATCTCTGGTACTAAAAAGCTTTTTGCTCGTTTTTGCTACCAATAAAAATGATCCCCTGTTTTCAAAGCCTTTTCCTAAGTTTTTGCTACCAATAAAAACGACACCTTTTCACAATAGCCGTTTCTCAACGTTTGGGCTCAAAATACAAAACCGCGTGGCGACTCCTCATTTTCCTTCCCATGAAGCGAGGTCTCAGACACCAACCCTCCGCGAAATACAACCGCTTTCGCTCGCGCGAAATCCGGGTAATTTCAGTATATTAATCGCAATAGAAATTAAACCCCCAAATTCAAAGTATACAATAACAACTTGAAATTCAAAAAATATATTCCCGTTTCAAGATTAAGATAGCTATCATATAAATAATTAATAATAATTATAATTCATAACACATCCCCTATCCTATTTTTGAACGATTTTGGAATCTTTAAAAAAATAGAAAAAATGTTTGTACCTTAGTCAATTAAAAAATTATTCGTCATGATTACTTACGGTTTTTTTTTTTTTCGAAGCACGGTGACAGTATGGAAAAAGTAATAATATCCCATTTAAGTATTTATATTTATTTTTGCTACTAACAATTTTTAAACGTAAGAAATAACTTAATGTACATTAGATAAAAAATGAACAATTATCTAGGAGCGAGTTTTTTTTTTCAATAAGAACTTTATTTCAACTAACCTACATTTAGTGTAGTGACGCATGAGAAATTAGCATTCATCTCACAATCATTTTCCCCCAAATCAAAGATCGATTAACTTTACTTTGATGAGCATGAATTTTCGTAACCCATTGAAACTTGATAACAAAAGAGGTTATGCACCAACAATAGCAACTACTCCTAACCTTCTAATACATCAAAAAACCAACCCCCAACCCCAAAAGGATTCCAATTATATAATGATGCATGAAACCTTAATCCTGAGCATAGAAGGTTTTAAAATTTTAGAAAATAACTTTTTCTATATCAATACATTTATTAACTGGAACCAAAGCCAAAATAAAAATAGAACCACTTCACATATACCCCTACAGGTGTTTGTACCAGGTTATGAAATTTCAAGGCTCCCCTCTTGATCCTAATATACCCAGAAACACAAAGAAGCACAAAAAAGAAAATAAAGTGATATAAAAAAAAGTAACAATCTTATTAAAGAAAAAGTATAAAAGTTTGTACCAGGTTAGAAGCACCAAAAATCCGAAAATAATCTTCAAATGAAATTGAGAACTAAATGATAACAGGTCATTGATTAGGGGTTAGGGTGAATAACATAGTTTAAGATAAACCTATTGATTTCTAATGTAGATACAATTAGGGTAAAAATTGTTTCCACTTGATCGTCTAAAAAACTAAGTGTTTCAAGTTAATCTTACTCCCTCCATCCTAAAATAAATGTTTAAAAATATTTAAATTTATTTTGTCCACAACCTATAGTCATTTTTTTGTTTTGGTCCCGAATATATTTTTTTTTGTTTACCCCCTTAACCTACTATTTTTTTGTGATGTCGTCATTCCGTCAGTTGACCATCCATTTGACCGTTAAATATGTCATGTGGCATGGTCACGTCATCAAATTGCTGAGTTGGCCTTAAAATTTTATAAAATAGGCTGAGATGAAAGTATTAAGGGTTAAAGTGTACAAAATATAATTTTAGGGTTCCATTGAGTTATTATCTCATTTTTTTCTCTCTCTAAGAAAAAAAAACACACACAATCTCTCTCTCTACCTTCTTCTTCTTCCCCCAACTGCCGCCCTCCTCCAACCGCCGCCCTCCTCCACCTCTTGAAATTCGGTAGCCACCCACCATCACCGTCGCCACCATTCCACTACCATTACCACCAGACCACCGCCACCATCTCTCTACCATCACTAACAACAACACCAACAAACCAAACCAAACCAAACAATGGAAACCAAATACAAAATCAAATCCAACAAAGAAACTGGAAAAAAAATCGGCAGCCTCCCACACCCATTTTTGGCATCTTCTCCCTCCTCTCTCGCTCTCTCTCTCTCTATCTTGATTTAGATCTAAATCTACCCTTCAATGCCCACTCCGTCCTCCACCCTTCGCCTTCACGCTCCACCGCACATCCCTTCATGTCGCTCCAAACTCTGGATCCTCCATTCGCCTCCTCACTCTTTGCATCGTCGCCCACCATGTGATGATATATATATTGGTGGGAGGCTTGGTATGGAGAGAGAAAGTGATTAGAGATAAAAAAAAAGAAAAGAAAAGGAACAAAAAATAGAAAAGAAATGAAGAGAAAGAGAGAGAGGGAGGGGAGGAAGTGAGAGAAAGAAAAGGAGAGGTGTCAGGAGGAGTGAGAAAAGTGATCGGAGAAAGAAGAAAAAAGAAGAAAGAAGAAAGAAAAAAGAATGAAAAGAAAAAAAAGAAAAGAAATTGGAGAGAAAAAGAAATTGTTGGGTGACGGTTGTGATGACTGATGAGGGGAGTAATGAGTGGGAAGTTTTTTTTTTCAAGATTCAATCTCAGCCCTTGAATTAGATTTTCAAGAATGAATCTCAGCCACCACTTATACCCTAGATAAGAGGCGGTTAAAACCTTTGTGTATTGTATTATAGACTAGTACTCCCTACCCGTGCCAATAGCACGGTGACAGTATAAAAGGGGAAAGAACATCCAACAATTCAAATTTTCTTCATCGCGTTACCCCCACCAGCACTCACTTTTTTCTTTCCTGCCCCCCTCCTATCCCCCACCCAATTTACTTTCCTCTTCTTCGCCATTTTCAACCCAACACAATACCATTTTTTTGGTAACCCAACCCAACCCATTAATCATATGAGGAAGTCGATTGTCCGGGACCGTTATCTATTTAGGGTTAGCAAAAAAACATTTTCTTAATCCCCATTTCACCATTATTCTTTTTTGTAACACAACCCAACCCATTAATCATATAAATAATAAATAATAATTATAATCCATAACCCATCTCCCATCCTATTTTTATCCAAGGTTCGAAACAAAAAATTTAAGAGAAGAAGGTGAAAAATATTATCAAACAACCATCAATAATGATAATATCATTTGCATCAAGCAAGAAATTAATAGAAAAGAATGATGGTGAATTTTAAGGATTGATAATATTACTAATATAGAATCATTAAGCTAAATTGTACACACACACATATATATATATATATATATATATATATATATATATATATATATATATATATATATATATATATCAAGTAAAAGAGAACATGTTCACAGCCAGCAAAAATAAAGTAAACAATAACATGGTGAAAGATAACATGTTCAAAGCCAACAAAAATAAAGTCAATATACATTTCTGCTTTTATCTCCTCCGCACTATTGATGAATCCAGTTAATAAAAAAAAATTGTACCTGAATTGATCCTAATTTTCGTAGCAAAATCAAGAAGAAGGGTATGGTAATCACAATAGAAATTACACCCCCAAATTCAAAGTATACAATAACAACTTGAAATTCAAAAAATATATTCCCGTTTCAAGATTAAGATAGCTATCATATAAATAATTAATAATAATTATAATTAATAACCCATCCCCTATTCTATTTTTACCCAAGGTTCGAAAAAAAACGTAAGTAATCATGACGAATGATTTTTTAATTGACTAAGGTACAATCATTTTTTCTAAATTTTTTTTTGAAAGATTATAAAATCGTTCAAAAACTTAATTATATATAATAGCAATTATTATGTTAAGATACACTCCTTAAATAAATGATCATAATAAAATAAAAGAGAAAAATATATAAATCAAATTGAAATACACATAAATAAAAAAGAAAAAAAACCCACTTCAAATTTTTGTGCAAGAAAGAGTATATATAAACCCTAAACTTTTTTTTAAGGAGTATACTAAATAATAAAAAAACACAATAAAACATGATCATTTATTTATAATCGTTTTTTCAGTTAAAAAAATAGTTGTATATATATTGTTTTGTTATATTTAGTGCATATTCTTCCGTTTTAAAAAATAAATGTACACAATTGTTTTAAATTTTCTTTTGATTATCAAAAGTAAATTTAACTATTTTTGAAAATCCATTTTGGGTTGGAAGTAACACTTTCTCGGCCCATTAATGCATAATCAAAAATACATTTAAATAATTTTAAATATTAAAACTTAATTACTTGGGAAAGAAACTTGATCAGGTTGTTATCGGGGTTGTGACTATTTTGTAACCATAGTATTATTCTTTAATTGGACTGCATTATAATTATTAGTTAAATTAATTATGTTCGGAATATTAAAATTAATAGGATGTTTGGAAATTAAAAAATAATATAGAAATCATGTCAAAATGTTTACTGGACCCAACAAAAGTAAAAACAAAATCAAAACAAAAGTCCAGCCCAAACCCAAACATAACATAAACCAATAAACCCTACACATAACATTTATTTGCAGTCCCCTCTCTCTCTCTCTCTCTTTCTACTTTCTCTCTCTACCCCCATTTTTCCTGTCGCCTACTCCCTTCCCCACATCCGACATCCCTTCATTCACTCCCCCTCAACTCTCCCTCCTCCGGCGTCTCCCTCTCCCCGTTTCCGTCCAACTCCGACCATATATGCCGGAAAAAGTCATATCTGACAATCCCTCCCACCGGCGAACCCACCATACCGGATGTCTCCGTCGCCGATAAGCTTCCTCTTTCTCTCTCTACTTTCTCTGCCTCCTACAATCCCTCCCACCGACGAACCCATCTTTCTCTCTCTACTTTCTCTGCCATCACCTTCGTCCATCCTTCCCACCGACGAACTCATAACACCGGCAAAATCTCAATCCACCCTACCTATCACAATTCCCATTTTCCTTATCTCTGTTCTGGCTTCCATCTCTACCTCCGACTCTCTCTCTTTCGCCAGATCAGTGAGTTTTTATATAAATTTTGTAAACAAGAACTGTTTAAATAATTGGAAGGTGGACATTGTTTAAATAATGGGAAGGTGGACAGTTATGGGAGGTTACAGACGGTTGAGGGAGGAAGGGATTATTTTCAGCCGTTGGATCAATTTGCCAAGAATCAATCTCAGCCTCTCCTTATGGGGGGCTAAGAGGCGGGTAAACACTTCCTCTATTGTATTATAGACTAGTACTCTTTAGCCTGTGTCAATGGCACGGTGACAGTATGAAAACAATTGATCCTATAAAAATATACGACATACTATGCGATTGAAAAATTAGAGATAAGTGATTGCCTCAATGAATGGTTAAAGTTTTACACCACCACCATAAACACACGTACAAAAATATTTACGTAATAATGAAAAGGGTAAATTTTTATGAATATCACCGGAAATACAAATATTTCAATTACATTATAATTATAATGAGAAATCTATGACAATCTAGGAACTTTGACTACAAAATGGTGAGAAAAGGGCATCCCAAAAGAGGGACCGAAACCAAAAAACAGTTTTCAACTTATTATTATCCTAAACCACCAAAGGAAGGATCTTCAAAAACCATATAACTTGATTGATAATTACCATGCAAGTACAATAGGTATAATATATGACTTACCATCTAAACCTCATACATAAGTCAAGAAGGGACAACCATGTCCAATTCTAAAAGAAATTATTACCAAGTGTAGTTGTATTAGCAATGTCGCCTCGAGTTTCTATACCTGCAGCTCCTTTGCATATCTGATTACCAAATTAGTTTCTCTTCATTGGCATAAGTAAGTGAAATCTTTCTACATATTATTTTGGAGACTTCCAAGCACTCCTAGATGACTTCTGTGAGATTTTGTGAGAAAGTGAGGAACTCAATATGTTTGCATTCATCTCTCAGCCTTTTAAAATTATAAGGCCTCCATCAATATTAGCCAGCAGCTTTAGTACATTACTTTTTCTATGGCAGACAACTCAATTTCATTCAAGCCTTAGAACTGGAATGGGAACAACAGTCAAAATTACATAGAAATAATTGTTCTTTCCATCCCAAGTCCAAGGCTTGCAATTGAGTTGCCAAAACATAACCTTTGTGTCCTCATGCCTAGAATGGTTGAAACTTTTAACTGGAACTACCGAACATGGTTGCTTAGTCCCAATGATTAGTACTATCAGGGTGCATGACAACACGAACCGCATACAGAAAAAATATTTCTCCATACCAAATTGCAAGTGTAGAACAATAATCAACCGCCAATAACAGAAAGGATTACTAATCCAAAAATGGAACAATATAAACCCTTCTTATATACAATACTAAAATCCCCAAAAATAATCTAATTAATTTCAATAGGAAGAATGGTCGACGAATGTCAAGCTGTAACTAACCTTTCTAATTGTTGAATAAAACATTACAATAACCTTTAGAATGGATTTTACAATCTAAGAAAACACATAACACACGTTCATAGACCAATTTCTGTTAATTTCTCTAAACAATGAACCAGCTCAACTTCCCCTAATCCACAGAACCCAAAAATTAGAATCCGTATATTTCACCCAATTTAATTCTGATCTGTGATCCTCACTAATTTTAGAATTGAAATGAATTTAAAGAATTTAACAATTGAATCTCATAAACTTGCACGAGTAAATAAACTGTCAACTTAAAATACACAGATATACGGGGACTGATTCAGGATCCTGCAAACGGAAATCTTCAGCTTCCCCATCAGTAACCCTCAGATTACCATTTCCCTTCACCATTTCTTCCGAACCCATATCACATTCAAATTTCTCAGAGTCAATTACATCATTGACTTCATTATCCAAACAAATTACAGGAAACAACTAAAGCCCTAAACCCCAATTCAATAATTAAAAGAACAAAAACACCCAACAAAATAATCTATTAGACAAAGTACTAAAATGATCTCTTTACCTTATTTATCGAATAACACACACAATTTACACTAAAATTCTAATTATGCATTGACTTTTCAAACCTTTCTCTCTCTCTCATTCTCTTTCATTAACCCCCCCACCCCTACCCACCCCTACCCACCCCTACCCACCCCCCATTTTGAAACCCTTCTCTTCCCCTTCATCTACTCCGCCTCACCCCAGTTCCCCTTACGGCCGCCGTACCCCCACCACGGCCACACACCACAACTTCAAGTCTATGGCCACCCAATCTTCTTCTTCTCCAATATTCTTTATCGCTTAATAATGTCATTAGATCCGACAAAATACAACAATGATTATCAAATGACCCACATTTTGTCTTTACCAAAACTATCAGTTATGGCTTTCATAATCTGTTTATCTAAGTCATCCACCCTATATACGTCCAACCGGTCCACATAGAGAAAAACGTCTATAGTCTTGCCGAAAAGAAATCTGTTCATTCAGCCACGTAACAAATAATGAGTCATAAACTTCAAAGATGTTCAATATCTATTGAACATGTCCTTGCTTATAAAATCTTATTACTGATTGGCCAAATAACTTATAGGCTCAGTCATTAAACGGTAAGAAAACCAATCAGTAACATAATCTCAGGAAATAAGCAACTTAGGGAAATTTTAAATATGAAAATGGTTAATCACTTCCACTGTTTATGTGTAGCCTAATGTAAGAATTCTACAAACAATCATCAGCACAATCGTTCATAACTATTTCATCATCAAACCAGTTAACAATCATAAATTCAGATTGAAATTTACATTTAAGTACCAGAACTACCAAGCACAAAGAGGCAGCATAATTTTTGAAGACATGAACAAAATCATTAAACCCTAGAAACTAAAATCAACTTACTTCAGATAGCAAACGATTATTAGGAAGCAGTTTCGCAACTTCAGTAGGAAGAACGACATGCCTGAAACCATCAATACCAAACCCTAGATTAATTTCCAAACAGAAAACAAAAATTAACTATTCCGGAAGAACAAAACAGTGAAATCGACAAAGTTACCTGTATTCGTAAATGTCATCGAAGTACTTCTCGGAAATCTTGGATCGGCCCATCTTCCCTGATTCTCACTTCAATTTACCGGTTCCAGCGAGATTTTAGGAGAGGCCGGATTCGATTTAGCCATTGAACTGCAGAAATGGAAACAAATTGGTAATAAAGGGGTGTTGAAGAGAGAGAGAGAGAGAGAGAGAGAGAGAGAGAGAGAGAGAGAGAGAGAGAGAGATTAGTGTGTAAGTGTTTGTTTGACTGAGAGGAGAGGGGAGGTTAGGTAACAACTGCCGTGAGGTGAGAGTGGGAAAAGAAAATAACCGCCAATCAATCTCAACCCTTGAATCAATTTTTCAATCTTTAATCTAAGCCACCACTTATCCCTAGCTAAGAGGAAGTTAAAAGCTCCCTCTATTGTATTATATACTAGTACTCTTACCCGTGTCAATGGCATGGTGACAGTATGAATTTGGTCGGTCCTATAAAAGTGTATAACGTATTCTGCGATAGGGATGATGGAGAGGTCGATTGCCTTAATGTATGGTTAAAGTTTTATATCATCACCCGAAGTTTTGCTTGATTTGAACTTAATAGTTAAATTGATTAACTCGGTGAAAGAATGCAATTTTTTTTTGTTAAACTACAATTTTAATATTTGATTCAAGCTCTGAAAGGATTCAAAAATGTTATAAACTTTATGGGATGGAGATTATATAAAACTGACAAAAATGTATTTTGTTAAATTTTAAGCAAATTTGTTAACAGAGTGAGAAAATTTTGAAAAATGTAAAAGTTAAGTGAGAACATTTGAAAAAACATAGTTCAGTGATAACATTTTGAAAAATGTTATATTTCAGTGATGAAAATATGGTTTTTGCCAAAAATTAAAAAAAGAAGTGAATAAAGAAAACCACTAACTGTCAGCTCTTAGATTAGAGTTACTAAAAAATAATCCAAAGATTGAAATTAAAAAGAAATAAAATCGTTTAATAATAGTCATTAGATAAAGGCGGTTATGGATTAATCTGAACCCTTCTTTATCTGAAGTCAATAGAAAGTTATTTTTTAGCTTTTTTCATTCTGTTACACCCGTCAACACTCGCTTTCCTCATTCATGTTAACCCCTCTCGTCCCCCACTTACTTTTCTCTTTTTTGGCAATTCTCAATCCAACTCAGTACCCTCTTCTCAATAACCTTGCCTACCCATATAATACTAAGTAAAAAAAAATTATAATTCTGCGAAATAAAAGGAGCGATCAGATCTACACACTTTTATTTTTAAAAAGTATATTACAAAAGTAACCAAAATCCATGTCAGTTAATTTTATATTTATTTTTCTACACACTTTTATTTTTTAAAAATTAATTAATTTTATATTTATAAAAATATGTCAAAATTTGATTTAGTTAATAAAAAAATCATATATTACAAAAGTAACCAAAATACATGTCAGTTAATTTTATATTTATTTTTCTACACAATTTTATTTTTTAAAAAATAATTAATTTTATATTTATAAAAATATGTCAAAATTTGATTGAGTTGATTCTGCGAAATAAAGAGAGCGATCGGATCTACACACTTTTATTTTTAAAAAGTATATTACAAAAGTAACCAAAATCCATGTCAGTTAATTTTATATTTATTTTTCTACACACTCTTTTTTTTAAAATTAATTAATTTTATATTTATTTTATGACAATTTCTGACTGTTGGATTTGATTAATCCTTGCCGCTTTTTGTCTCTTGTCAATAGGATTTTAGAAATCGCCTAATATTAGCTGTAGGATCTTAACAGTGAAAATGAATCTAATGGTTAAAAATAAAGGAGAAAAGAAACCATTCAATGAAGACCGTTGGATCAGGTAATTATGGGCAAATCTTGACCACTCTTTATCCCTAGTCAATAGGCGGTTATGGGACTGCTCTATATTGTATATTAGACTAGTACTCCTCTACCCGTGCCGATGGCACGGTGACAGTACTACATAAATAAAATGTGGTTGAGATCAGGATCCTAAAAATGTAGTATATCTAGCATCTATCATCACACTGTAAATAATCAAACAACAAAAAAAGGGCAAATCTACTAAACTCTTAAAATTTCTATTTGATTGCAAGAACAACAATATTGATGAACTCTTACATACATAATAGTTCATGATTCCAATTAAAAAATTTCATAATAAATTTGTCTCTTAGATATTTGACACCGAAAGAAAAAATAGAAAGTAAAATCACCTTCCACAATATCGCCAAAATAAGATTGACAAAATACAATCTTATTATTATAAACAAAAAAGAAAATTCTAAAAAAAGTATGATTTCAATATAACTATCAAAATTACATAATCCCAAACCCGCCTACTTTCCTCTTTCCCCTCAGCCCCTCTCACCTCACCCTCTTTATTGTAACCTCAAATCCGCTCACTATCTTTTGAGTTGCAGTTTTTCAAATTTTCAAGACTACTATAGAGAAACTATGCACTAAAATAGTACACTATCGAAAATAAAATCTTGATCAAGCTGCAATTATTTTGAGTGCCTGCAATAACAATGCTAAGTACAAACATGGAAAAAAATTGCAAATATTTCTGAATAACAATAGCAAGCTCACCTTATAAGATATCTCCCCAAACTTCTCAGCATTTTTCAAGAAAGTCTGACTTGCTGAATCTAAGTCCTCGTTCTAAAGATGAAGTATGTGTTACATAGTGCATGAAAAGATCACATCCGGTCGTCAAAGAGATTGAGTTGGTGTCCCATGACTGAAAACAAAACTCTTACTAGCTAATATCATAACATTATGTAAATGTTGTGCTCTAAATTTGATTATACTTACAAAAGTTTTCAAAGTTGAAGAAGAACCAAATTAGTGCCCTCGTCAAGCTGTTTCATCAACCACTTCCCAATCCCTTCCCTCTTCCATTCAAAACCCTCACTCCAACTATTACGTCGTAACCCACCCAACCCTACGCTTTATTATGTAAACTTCATTCACTCACTCTTCTATTCATTTTAACCTAAAAACGACTGCAATGGATGTGTAGTATTCTCTTTTTATCAAGTTTGTTTGTTCGTGTATCTGTAGTTTTTTTGTATAGATATGTCTAGAGGGATTTACCTTTGTTCTTGACTCTCTAAGTTGTTGTGTTCTTGGTTATGTTTCCCTCTTGTTCTTTTTTTTTTATTTTACAACAATGACACATAAACTTTACATCCTCCCATGAGGATTTTTCCATTCAAAGATATACTATCAATATGATACATCCAGGAGGTCCGATGAAGGTTAAATATTTGCTAGATTGTGCAGCAACCAGTTAAGGATCTGAAGTCACGCAATTTTATAAACCTAGTTATGAGTAGAAAAACAAATAGAAGCAATCAAATCAACTTAATTTAGTTTTAACCTGAGCAAATTACACGATTTGGCAAAACATAGAGACACACATGAATTAAATAGTTCTCATATAATGATTTTAAAGAAACCACCAATTCAAATAAAAATGCATGAACAAAGAAAGATTAAATATGTAACATAAAAACGATACTGAATAGGAAATGATGCCCACTCATGCAAATAAACATGAGAATGAACTCAAAATTGAAGCCCAATCGTGCAAATAAACTTAAGAATAAAATCAAAATAAAAAATAGACATTGAAAAAGGGCACCCGATGAGATCGAAAAAAAATTAAAGTCTTTCAATTCTAGAAAAACATGGTTTCATACCCTAACTGTCTACGGATTCCAATTTCGACTCTGATGCTAGTTAAAAAGATAGCTTTAGGATTTGCTCGGCGAATTCGATAAATCATTACGTAAAATCGCGAATCTCATTGCTATGATCTTTCACTCAGCATGCTATAATAGCCGTCGGTGAAATTGTTTGCCTTAGAAGAGAGGGAGACGGGAGAGTGACTGGATAGAGGGCTGCGTCCGAAAGAGGTGATTATTTCACCATTAGATCACTTTGACTTTAATGGTTAACTCAATCGAATTTTGATCGTAATTTTATAAAAATTTAGATATTTTATGCAATTATAAAAATTGTTATTGTTTTACCATTAGTAATACTATCAATAACAATTTTTTGAATTTCATGGAAATATCTATATTTTTCTATAAAATTATTCATATTTTTTTTATAAAAATATCTCAAAATTTGATTGAGTTGATTATGTGAAATAAAGGGAGTGATCAGATCTATCCATTTACATTTGAATTGAAAATCTCTTTACACGCCAATTTCAAAATAATAGTTATGTATACTATTACTATATTATTATACTCACGTTCTGTCTCACGTGAATGAAAAATTTTAGTCAAATTGATGTAACTTTGATCAATAATTTAAATAAAAAATAGTGATTCAAATAAAAATTTAATTTTTTTATTATAACACAATAAATAATATTTTCAATAATAATTTTTAGATATTTATAAGAATTATTATTTTCTATTTAAATTAATAGTTAAAATTATTGCAATTTGAAGATGGAGGGAGTATGTATTAAAATAGAAACCGCCAATCTACGGCCGTAGGATCAAACAAATTGAAAAGAAATCCAACGACTGAAAATAAAAAAAGTTAAAACTGATTAATAATAGCCCTAGGATCGTATCAGTTATGGATATATGTAGTTATATATAAATGTGTCATGTTATCGATATTAGGTCCCGCCATTTAGTTAGTTAGTTAGTTAGTTAGTTAGTTAGTTAGTTAGTTAGTTATCCATCCCATTATGAATCTCTTAACTTTATTTTTTTAGTTAATTTAATTGAAATTTAACAAAAAAGTTACTAAAATTTATTTATTAATAAAATTTAAATTATTATTATTAATACAACAATATTTTAAATTTTATAAAAATTAATTTTTATTAGTTCTTGATCATATTTAATATGAAACAGCTGAAGTATACTAATATCACGAAGAATAGAGAGAGATTGAACAACAATATTTTAAATTTTATAAAAATTATTTTTTTATTAGTTCTTGATCATATTTAATATGAAACAGCTAAAGTATACTGATATCACGAAGAATAGAGAGAGATTGTGATTGATAGATTCCAGGATAATTTTAGAAACCGCTTAATGAGAGTCATTGGATTAAAGCATTGATAATTAATCTTACGGTTAGACTTGAAAAAGAAAATAAATTATCAAATGACAGCCTTTGGATCGTAGCGGTTATGGATCGATCTCAATAGCTATTTGTCTAAAGTCAATAGGCGGTTATGAACTGAGGTGTTGGGAGTGGGTATGAGAGAGAAAATGAGATATAAAATAGTAAGATGATAGTCGTTATAAGTATTAAAAGTGAGTCCCATTAATAAATAAATATTATATACTTTCGTTCATAGAAAATGAGACTTATCAATAAGATGCTCTAGATGACAAAGTGGGTAAGATTATTCAGAATAGAAGTAGAGGGAGTATTGCGTTAAATTAAGGTCAAAATATGCATTTTGGCTAACGGAAGTTAGTCACGAAACTAACTCCGGGTAATATGTTATGTGAAATGATCAAATTGTCCCTTAAAAAAAGATGTATGATATATGACTTGAAAATATAACATCATATTTTTTTTATTTGCAACAAATTATAAAAACAAATACTCCCTCCGTCTCGAAATAATTAGATCACTTTGACTTTAATTGTCAACTCAATTATAAAAACAAATACTCACTCCGTCTCGATTGACTTTAATGGTCAACTCAATCGAATTTTGACCGTAATTTTATGAAAATTTAGATATTTTTATGCAATTATAAAAATTGTTATTGTTTCACCATTAGAAATACTATCAATAACAATTTTTAGAATTTCATGAAAATATCTATATTTTTCTATATAATTATTCATATTTTTTTTTATAAAAATATGCCAAAATTTGATTGAGTTGATTATGCGAAATAAAGGGAGCAATCGGATCTATCCATTTACATTTGAATTGAAAATCTTGGTACACGCCAATTTTCAAATAATAGTTAAGTATACTATTGTTGGGTTTTGGGGTTACAAACGCAGCGGAAAATAATTTATACAACAACAAATCCCTAGCCCTAAGATCCGTCTAGCATGAAAAGATTAGAAACATATGAAATAGATTTACATACATTAATGCGATGAAGTTTAACAAAGT
Organism: Adenophora triphylla var. japonica; assembly: GCA_022495995.1. Lineage (NCBI taxonomy): Eukaryota > Viridiplantae > Streptophyta > Magnoliopsida > Asterales > Campanulaceae > Adenophora > Adenophora triphylla. The sequence continues at coordinate 562,880 of JAFEMH010000916.1, forward strand.
AGATCTCAAAATTCAAGTCTTGAACTTTGATGTCGAATCTTCTAATTTCCTTCTTCGAACTTGGTGATGAAATCAATAATGGAGTTCTTCAAGGCTTCAAGCTTTAGGAGATAAAGCAACCTCCCTCTAATGGTGATCCACACGCGAACGAACCAAGAACACCTTCTTGTTGGATTGCTAGATGATCCTCTTGATTATTGAATCAATATTCAGTAATCAAAGCCAAAAACTATGGAATAATTTTGGGAGCCTTTGATTCAAAATTAAAACCAAAAACTAGAGTTTCATAAACCTAGTATATTGATGTGAGAGTCAGAATTATGGCTGCAAAGGACTTATATTTATATCATATATAAACCCTAGTCATAATAGGTTAGAAGTCCTTAGGCAAACCTAATCCAATCCGTCCAAGGAAATGCGGACTGACCAAAAATCGTCCAGGGCACGACTCGTGCTCCAGGTCACGAGTCGTGCTAGGCTATCACGAGTGATCCCAAGCCAATTTCAGTCGTGTCACGCTTCGTGATAAAAGTTGCACTCGTGCTGGTTTTTGTCACGAGTCGTGCCAAAAGGCACGAGTCGTGCTTCACCCCACAAAGTCAACTGGTCAACGCAAATCCCTTGGAAGCCAAAACGAAGTCGTTTCACTGCTCCTGGCACGAGTCGTGCCCTTCCCCAAAATTTCCAAATTTAGCTCGAATCAAATTCGTTCTTTGTGTGTGACCCAAAAGGAATTATATTATGTTGGTAGTGAGTCGAAACATCGACCTCACAAGACATAAGTGACTTCTAGCAAATCATTATGTCCACCCAATTAATATAACATCAAAGCTTGATTCCTCGATAGATCAAATGTCACAATCCCTTTGTCCATGATGTCCAATTGAACATGAGTCATGGTCTAGGTCAACTCATCTTGTTCAATGCTTTCTCGATTCCGAATATGTTGATAATCCAAATGCATTTGATCTCTATCAAATCACTTGAGTGTGGCCACACATTTTATCAACACTATTCATCGAGGGGCCCAAGCAAACATCTCTCTTCATAAGAGGGACAAATCCCGTCTTGACTTATCATTCTTCCCTACATGAATCCAATCGTGCTAACATAGCCCTTATTGCTATCTGATTAAAGATAGTGTTAGACTATATCAAACACGATCTTCGTCATGTGGAAGATGATGATAATCTTAGGTACAAAGGATTCAATAACACGACTATCATGAGATTTAATCATGACAACAGACCATGTCATAAATCTCATAAGTAGGTCATGTCCAATACTTGTTCTCTAGCAAGTATCCATAAGTGTAATGTGCATCTCCATGCATATAATCATCTCTATGATTATCCATTACCAACTTATACTAATTGTTCACAACAACTAGGGATAATATAATAAACATGCAAACATATAATGAACAGAATAAACACGCTATATAATAAATGATAAAGATGATACATAACGGTTCAAGTTAAACATAACTATAGCCTAGGGCATTACACCAACAATCTCCCACTTGCACTAGGCTCCATCTATGTATCTAATACCCATGGACCTCACATGATCATCATGCTTTGCTTGTGCGAGGGGCTTTGTAAGTGGATCCCCAAAGTTATCATCGGTTGATACTTTGCATATCTTAACGTCTCCCCGATCAATGAGCTCTCGAATGAGATGGAAACGTCTAAGTATATGTTTGGATCGCTGATGTGACCTTGGTTCCTTTGCTTGCGCAATGGCACCATTGTTGTCACAATAAAGTTCCACCGGATTAGTGATACTTGGAACAACTTCCAAGTCACTAATGAACTTCTTAATCCAAACTGCCTCCTTAGCTGCATCGGATGCCGCTATATATTCGGCCTCAGTAGTTGAATCAGCAATAGTACTCTGCTTGGAACTCTTCCAACATATCGCACCTCCGTTAAGCATGAACACAAATCCCGACTGCGATCGGAAATCATCCTTGTCGGTTTGGAAGCTAGCATCTGTGTAACCTCTTACAACAAGATCTTCTTCCATCCCTCCAAATATCAAGAACGCATCCTTAGTCCTTCTTAAGTACTTTAGGATCGTCTTGACTGCCATCCAATGGTTCTCACCAGGATCAGATTGGTATCGACTCGTCATACTTAAAGCATACGAGACGTCGGGTCTAGTACAAATTATAGCGTACATGATAGATCCAATAGCCGAAGTGTATGGAACTTCATTCATCCTCTTTCGCTCATCATTTGTCTTAGGACACTGCGTCTTGCTAAGAGTAACACCATGACCCATTGGCAAGTTACCTCTCTTAGAATTTTCCATCTTGAATCTTCTAAGAACCTTGTCAATGTAGGTACTTTGACTCAAACCAATTATCCTCTTAGATCTATCTCTATAGATCTTGATACCAAGGATGTAAGCGGCTTCGCCCATATCTTTCATTGAAAAACACTTCCCTAACCAAGTCTTGACAGTCTCAAGCGCAGGAATGTCATTTCCAATGAGTAAGATATCATCGACATACAACAAGAGAAATAGCACAACGCTCCCACTGAATTTCATGTATACACAAGGTTCATCTTCGTTCTTGACAAAACCAAACTCTTTGATTTTCTCATCGAATCGAAGATTCCAACTCCTAGAAGCTTGCTTTAATCCATAAATGGATCTTTGCAACTTGCACACCTTATTAGAATTTCGTGGATCTACAAAATCTTTGAGTTGCGTCATATACACATCCTCAAGCAGTTTTCCATTAAGGAAAGCGGTTTTGACATCCATTTGTCATATCTCATAGTCATAATACGCAGCTATGGCAATCAAAATTCTAACAAACTTAAGCATGGCAACAGGCGAAAAGGTTTCATCATAGTCAATACCATGAGTTTGCCTATATCCCTTTGCTACAAGCCTAGCCTTATAAGTATGCACCTTCCCATCCATGTCAGTCTTCTTCTTGAAGACCCACTTGCAACCTATGGTTTTTACACCTTCGGGTGGCTCAATCAAGTTCCAAACTTGATTATCCGACATGGATTGCAATTCGGATTTCATGGCTTCTAACCATTTATCCGAATCGGGATCGGACATCGCCTCTTGATAGGAAGTAGGTTCGTCATTCTCAATGACTTCCACTTCATTACTTTCCAACACGAGAAATCCATATCTCTCGGGTGCGGATCGTAACCTATCCGATCTACGATGGACTTGTGGATCTTGAACCGGTTCCACAACTTCTTGTGGACTTGGTTCAATCTCTACTATCGGTTCCATGTTATTTTCGGGTACTTGAACTTCTTCAAGATCAATTTTACTCCCACTAGATGCTTTATTGAGAAACTGTTTCTCAAGAAAAGTACCATATTGAGCAACAAACACTTTGTTCTCAACGCGGTTGTAAAAGTAATACCCTTTGGTTTCCTTAGGGTAACCAACGAAAATAACCTTGTCAGATTTAGGTGCTAACTTATCAGAGACAAGCCTCTTCACATAAGTTTAGCAACCCTAAATCTTCATGAAAAACAAATTAGGTTTTCTTCCATGCCACATCACATGTGGGGTTTTAGGAGCCGATTTAGTAGGGACTCTGTTCAGTGTGAACGCAGCAGTCTCTATTGCATGTCCCCAAAAGGATATAGGGAGGTCTACTTGACTCATCATCGAACGAACCATATCTAATAGGGTTCTATTCCTCTTCTCGGAAACACCATTCCATTGTGGCGTTCCGGGTGGAGTCAACTCTGAAACAATTCCACAGTTTTTGAGATGATCGTCAAACTCTTGGCTCAAATACTCACCACCACGATCGGATCAAAGTGCTTTAATTGTTTTGCCAAGTTGATTTTGTACTTCATTTTGAAATGTTCTAAACATCTCAAACGATTCACTCTTTGACTTCATTAGATAGACATAGCCATATCTAAATAAGTTATCGGTAAATGTAATGAAATACCGAAATTCTTCCCTAGCAATGCTGCTCATTGGTCCGCATACATCAGTATGTATTAGGCCCAATAAGTCACTAGCCCTTTCACTACTCTTAGTGTAGGGTGGTTTGGTCATTTTGCCCAATAAACAAGATTCCCATATCTCATATGATTCATAATCATGTGAGTCTAACATTCCATCCTTGTGGAGTTTAGAAATGCGTTTCTCGTTTATATAACCAAGCCGACAATGCCACATGAACGAGTTATTCACGTCATTCGGTTTAGACTTCTTGTCCACATGATAAACATTTTCAACACTATTTTGTTTCTCATCAACATCAAGAACATAAAGGCCATTAAATGAATTTGCAATACCATAAAGCATATCATTTAAATAAATATAAAACTTCTTATTCTTAATTAGAAAATTATACCCTTCATTATCCAAACAAGAAACAGAAATAATATTCCTATTCAAATCCGGAACATAGTAACAATTGTTCAAAACAAGTACTAAGCCACTAGGTAAAGTTACATCATATGTCCCTACGGCTAATGCAGCAACTCTTGCTCCATTCCCCACACGTAGGTCAACTTCACCTTGTTTGAGCAGCTTTCTATTTTTCAGTCCCTGTACATTTAAACAAATGTGAGATCCACATCCGATATCTAATACCCATGAACTAGAAACAGAAAGGAAAATATCTATCATATAGATACCTGAATCAGCAGCAATCGTATTGCACTTCTTCGCCTTTAGGCCTTCCTTGTAAGCCTTGCAGTTGCGCTTCCAATGACCAACCTCTTGGCAATGGTAGCAAACCGCATCCTTTTGAGATGCCTTGGGAGCCTCTCCCGCAACGGCAACCTTTGTCTTAGGTTTAACAACACTTGCTTTACCTTTGCCATCTTTCTTGAACCCCTTGCCTTTGTTAACCATTAACACAGTACCAGTTTTAGGCTTCTTGATATTCATCTCTGCGGTCTTAAGCATCACATGCAATTTTGAGAGATTTTTATCCATGCCACTCATGTGATAGTGCATAATAAAATGACTATAACTTTCAGGCAGTGAATTCAATATCAAATCCGTGGCGAGTTCCAAACTCATCGGATTTCCAAGCCTTTCGAGACGCTCAATGTGACCCTTCATCTTAAGGACATGTGCTTCCACCGATTATCCTTCTTGCATCTTGCATGCAGTTAGGGACTTAACCACATCATACCTCTCGTTTCTTGCTTGCACTAGGAACATTTCCTTTAAGCGCTCAGCAAGATCAAATGCTGTATCTATGTGCTCAAGGTCCTTATGAAGAGCCTTAGACATAGTGGCAAACATAAGGCATGCAACATCTGTATGATCATCATTATGTTTCTTATGTGCATCCCTATCTGCCCTAGAAGCATTTGGAGCAGGTTGAGGTGGAATGGGTTCATTGAGAACGTACAGTTTCTTCTCTTGATTTAGAACAATTCTAAGGCTTCTGATCCAATCAGAATAGTTTGTACCGTTCTCCTCAAGCTTGTCCTTCTCAAGGACTGATCGCAGTGACAGGGGTTGATTATTGTGATTAGCCATTCTACAATAAATATGCAAACAATGAAACATATAAGTATCAACACATTTATCATCTAAGAGTAAATAATGTATTTCATAAATACTCCCACTAAATTATACACCTTCAAATACAAGCATGCATCATATAATCATAGTAGGCTAAAATCCATATTTTACTTAATTCCGGTTTAACTGAGTCAATGCCCGAAATCAATCTATTTAGGTAGAAACATCAATCATATCACTATATGACTCTTAGATCTTTTATGAGATTTCCTTAGTCATCTTATGTCAAAACATGTTTTAAATCTCATCTATGCCTTGGGTCAAATCTCATTTGAAAGCACAATTAAGTCAAAACCTTTTTCAAACATGCGAGACATGGAACGATGCACCTAACTGGGTCAAAACTACATCAACCATTATCTCACCTTGATCACAAATTAAGAAATAAGATGCACCCAACTGAGTCGAAACTACATCAAATACCTTAAAATATCACAAGTGTTCTAATCAAGAAATGGCATAAGACTTAAATATTTAGAAGGTTTTCATATTGTAACAAGCATCGCATGGTTGTAACATAGATCTCATGTGAACATAATCGTGAACATAGGGCTTCACAAAATTTCATACAAACACTTTGATTCAATTTTGAGAAATTACCAATTTAATTTAATCATATTAAACAAATCTTTAACCTATGTGATAAACTAATCTAATTAATTCATCATAAATCATGAACATGCATGGTATATCTCATATACTTGTTTTTCATCAAAAACAAAACACATAAATCTAGATCTATTTCATATAGCATGGTAGCAAATAATCAAATTAGATCTAGCATGCAATTTCAATCCTAATCATGTCAAGACAGGGCTCTGATACCACTGTTGGGTTTTGGGGTTACAAACGCAGCGAAAAATAATTTATACAACAACAAAACCCTAGCCCTAAGATCCGTCTAGCATGAATAGATTAGAAACATATGAAATAGATTTACATACCTTAATGCGATGAAGTTTAACAAAGTAGATCTCAAAATTCAAGCCTTGAACTTTGATGTCGAATCTTCTAATTTCCTTCTTCGAACTTGGTGATGAAATCAATAATGGAGTTCTTCAAGCTTTAGGAGATAAAGCAACCTCCCTCTAATGGTGATCCACATGCGAACGAACCAAGAACACCTTCTTGTTGGATTGCTAGATGATCCTCTTGATTATTGAATAAATATTCGATAATCAAAGCCAAAAACTATGGAATAATTTTGGGAGCCTTTGATTCAAAATCAAAACCAAAAACTAGAGTTTCATAAACCTAGTATATTGATGTGAGAGTCAGAATTATGGCTGCAAAGGACATATATATATCATATATAAACCCTAGTCATAATAGGTTAGAAGTCCTTAGGCAAACCTAATCCAATCCGTCCAAGGAAACGCGGACTGACCAAAAACGCCCAGGGCACGACTCGTGCTCCAGGTCACGAGTTGTGCTAGGCTATCACGAGTGATCCCAAGCCAATTTCAGTCGTGTCACACTTCGTGATAAAAGTTGCACTCGTGCTGGTTTTTGTCACGAGTCGTTCCAAAAGGCACGAGTCGTGCTTCACCCCACAAAGTCAACTGGTCAACGCAAATTCCTTGGAAGCCAAAACAAAGTCGTTTCACTGATCCTGGCACGAGTGGTGCGCTTCCCCAAAATTTCCAAATTAGCTCGAATCAAATTCGTTCTTTGTGTGTGAGCCAAAAGGAATTATATTATGTTGGTAGTGAGTCGAAACATCGACCTCACAAGACATAAGTGACTTCTAGCAAATCATTATATCCACCCAATTAATATAACATCAAAGCTTGTTTCCTCGATAAATCAAATGTCACAATCCCTTTGTCCACGATGTCCAATTGAACATGAGTCATGGTCTAGGTCAACTCTTATTGTTCAATGCTTTCTCGATTCCGAATATGTTGATAATTCAAATTCATTTGATCTCTATCAAATTACTTGAGTGTGGCCACACATTTCATCAACACTAATCATCGAGGAGCCCAAGCAAACATCTCTCTTCATAAGAGGGACAAATCCCGTCTTGACTTATCATTCTTCCCTACATGAATTCAATCATGCTAACATAGCCCTTATTGCTATCCGATTAAAGATAGTGTTAGACTATATCAAACACGATCTTCGTCATATGGAAGACGATGATAATCTCAGGTACAAAGGATTCAATAACACGACTATCATGAGATTTAATCATGACAACAGACCATGTCATAAATCTCATAAGTAGGTCATGTCCAATACTTGTTCTCTAGCAAGTATCCATAAGTGTAATTTGCATCTCCATGCATATAATCATCTCTATGATTATCCATTACCAACTTATACTAGTTGTTCACAACAACTAGGGATAATATAATAAACATGCAAACATATAATGAACAGAATAAACACGCTCTATAATAAATGATAAAGATGATACATAACGGTTCAAGTTAAACATAACTATAGCCTAGGGCATTACACCAACAACTATTACTACATTATTATACTCCCGTCCTGTCCCACGTGAATGAAAAATTTTAGTCAAATTGATGTAACTTTGATCAATAATTTAAATAAAAAAAATAATGATTCTAATAAAAATTTATTTTTTTATTATAACACAATTAATAATATATTCAATAATGTTTTTTATATTTTTATAAGACTTATTATTTTCTATTTAAATAATAATATATTCAATAATGTTTTTTATATTTTTATAAGATTTATTATTTTCTATTTAAATTAATAGTTAAAATTATTGCAATTTGACTAAAAGTCTCGTGATGGGGGGAGTATGTATTGAAATATAAACCGGCAATCTACAGCCGTAGGATCAAACAAATTGAAAATAAATTTAACGATTGAAAATAAAAAAGTTATAACAGATTAATAATAGCCCTAGGATCGTAGCAGTTATGGATCGATCTGAGTCGCTCTTTGTCTAAGTCAATAGGCGATTATGGTCTGAGCATTATTGTATATTAGATTTTTGGAAGAGAGGTTTTTTTTTTCCAGATTTAATCCTAGCCGTTCTTTGTCTTTTGTGAAATTGAATCTGAGTCACTCTTTGTGTGGCGGTTATTCTTGAGGTGTATTGTAATATAGACTAGTACTTTTTAGCCCGTACCAATAGCACGGTAACAGTGTAAATGGTGGCAGTATAAAAATGATCGATCTTATGAAAATTTACGACGTACTCTCACTACAAGAAAATGAGGATTTAGCTACAAATTTTTTAGCTACAAAAATATTTTGTAGTCCAAAGGTTTACATTAGCGATGAATTATTTATTCGTAGACAACTCTACTGCTAGGTCTTTCACATTATGCACCTTTTTTCATCTGCCCCATTCCGACAACTACACACCAACTGGAGCTTTGGTTCAGTCAAGTTGACAAATTCTTCTGCATCAATCAGGTCATTTTATATGTGTGGAACTCATACCCACATTCTAGCCCTCCAATGTCTTCTCCATTTTTGTATTCCTCCGGGTGAGAGAGAGATAATGCATTTTACACTAATACATGCATTTGAAATACAAAGAGAGGTAGAGATCACTACCCTTGCAAATGGAACAAGGTTCAGGATAAGATTTTTTCGATTGCAAATGCCTTTCCCCTCCCCTCCTACTCCTCTATGCACCCCTCAAGCTATTATTTAGTTTCAGACCCCATTCACTCTCATATACTTATTCAATTTCCTAAACAGAAAAGGTCTGATTTCAACTCGGAAGGATATTCACCGGAGAGAGAGATGCAAATGGGAAAGTCACTGGAGAGAAAGATGAAAATGGTACAAACGAAATTCAGTTAATTCAAATAAGGAAACAGGTGATGAAAATGTACAATCCATATATGCTTTGATTCAAATTTTACCTTATCATTCTTCCCTACATGAATTCAATCGTGCTAACATAGCCCTTATTGTTATCCGATTAAAGATAGTGTTAGACTATATCAAACACGATCTTCGTCATGTGAAAGACGATGATAATCTCAGGTACAAAGGATTCAATAACACGACTATCATGAGATTTAATCATGACAACAGACCATGTCATAAATCTCATAAGTAGGTCATGTCCAATACTTGTTCTCTAGCAAGTATCCATAAGTGTAATGTGCATCTCCATGCATATAATCATCTCTATGATTATCAATTACCAACTTATACTAGTTGTTCACAACAACTAGGGATAATATAATAAACATGCAAACATATAATGAACAGAATAAACACGCTCTATAATAAATGATAAAGATGATACATAACGGTTCAAGTTAAACATAACTATAGCCTAGGGCATTACACCAACAACTATTACTACATTATTATACTCCCGTCCTGTCCCACATGAATGAAAAATTTTAGTCAAATTGATGTAACTTTGATCAATAATTTAAATAAAAAATAGTGATTCTAATAAAAATTTAATTTTTTTATTATAACACAATTAATAATATTTTCAATAATGATTTTTAAATTAATAGTTAAAATTATTGTAATTTGACTAAAAGTCTCGTGATGGAGGAAATATGTATTGAAATAGAAATCGTCAATCTACAGCCGTAGGATCAAACAAATTGAAAAGAAATTCAACGATCGGATCTACACACTTTTATTTTTCTAAACACTTTTATTTTTAAAAAATTAATTAAATTTTTATTTATAAAAATATGTCAAAATTTGATTAATTTGATTCTGCGAAATAAAGGGACCGATCGGATCTACACACTTTTATTTTTAAAAAGTATATTACAAAAGTAACCAAAATTCATGTCAGTTAATTTTATATTTATTTTTCTACACACTTTTATTTTAAAAAAATTAATTAATTTTATATTTATTTTATGACAGTTTCTGACTGTTGGATTGGATTAATCCTTACCGCTTTTAGTCTTTTGTCAATAGAATTTTAGAAACCGCCTAATATTAGCCGTAGGATCTTAACAGTGAAAACGAATCTAATGATTAAAAATAAAGAGAAAAAGAAACCATTCAATAAAGACCTTTAAATCAGGTAGTTATGGACAAATTCTGACCACTCTTTATTCCTAGTTAATAGACGGGTATTTTCGCTCCATATATTAGATTCATGAAACAAAATCAAGACAATACATTAAAAATGGCATCTCCGCAATAAGGAAAAATTAGAAAATTGATATTTAGATGACAAAAACTCATGTGAGAACAGAGAAACCCGTCTCATCCATGAGACGGGTCGGATCCATAACCATGACCCGTCCAATAATACCCACGCACCACTCTCTCTCTCTCATCACTCTCTCTCTATACGCAATAATAACAGGGATCCCTCCCAATCGTCTTCTCCGGCAAATCCTACCTTCAACCTACACACCGGCGACCCAAAAATCCATCTCTTCCCTAATTTCATTCCCGTCACCGGCTCAATGTCTTTCCCCGCCGGCTGTAGCTCCTCAAAGCCCTAACCACGGGGTTCCATTTGTTCGCCGAGGGAGTTTAAATCGTCGATGACATTGCTCTCGTCGCGGTCGCCTAGAAACTTCGAATCAGAAACGATTAATCCAGATGACATACTGTTCGAGGGATGCGATTACAATCACCGGCTCATCACCACGGATTTCCCTAAGGATCCCGTCACTTCCGGGATGAAGAGATGGTCGAGACTCTACAGCCCAACCGCAGCCGCCTGTCACCCTGGAAGGTCTTCTATCACTCTCTTCTTATATTAGTCCCTCAATATTCTTGATCAATTTGCAGCATTTGTCAGTCCAGTTTTGGGTTATGGATTTGGGTGTTCTGTTCACTGTTGATAATGCTTGGAATCCCAAATGTTTTGTGTTTAGTCTGCTGAGGGAGATGGGTATAGATCAACTTACTGAGTTGCTAGCTTCAGTTTTCATAGTGAGGCATCAATTTTATGTTGATGCTTGCCTTTGGTATATTTGGTTTGATGGAGTAATAGTGTTAGGAACTTGTTTTAATTTTTGAGTAATACTTCTCATTTGTTTAAGTAATAGTTTGTATTGCTATAAGTAATAGTACTACACTTGTGAAGTAATAGTGTTATTTTTTTTAACTGTAATAGTTTTAGGAACTGTTTTCATTTTGAGTAATACTTCTCATTTGTTTAAGTAATAGTTGGTATTGCTATAAGTAATAGTACTACACTTGTGAAGTAATAGTGTTATTATTTTTTTTAACTAATAATAGTTTTAGGAACTGTTTTCATTTTGAGTAATACTTCTCATTTGTTTAAGTAATAGTTGGTATTGCTATAAGTAATAGTACTACACTTGTGAAGTAATAGTGTTATTATTTTTTTTTTAACTAATAATAGTTTTAGGAACTGTTTTCATTTTGAGTAATACTTCTCATTTGTTTAAGTAATAGTTGGTATTCTTTATAAGTAATAGTACTACACTTGTGAAGTAATAGTGTTATTTTTTTTTTAACTAATAATAGTTTTAGGAATCGTTTTCATTTTGAGTAATACTTCTCATTTGTTTAAGTAATAGTTGGTATTGCTATAAAGTAATAGTACTACTACACTCATAAGTAATAGTGCTATTTTTTTTTAACTAATAATAGTTTTAGGAACTGTTTTTATTTTGAGTAATACTTCTCATTTGTTTAAGTAATAGTTGATATTGCAAAACACGTATTACGTTTACTTATGAACAATGTTACTTTATATGTATACAGTCATTACATTAAGAGATGGTAACTATTACTTTTTCTAAACCACCAAAGTTCCGAAAAAATAATATAAAACTAAAAAAAAAAAATATATTCTAACCCAACACAACAAACATTACATTAAGAAAAAATATTCAAATAATAGTACATAATAAAAAAAATAATAAAAAAAGCAAAGAAAAAATAATAAAAAAAGCAAAAAGAAAAAAAATAATAAAAAGAAAAAAAATAAAAAAAAAATAATGAAAATAAAAAAAATAATAAAAAAAAGCAAAAAGAAAAGAAATAATAAAAAACTAGAAAGAGAAAGACGATAAGAAAGTAAGACCGAGACGCGACTCTTGCTTCTTTAATTTACAAGAGTGGAAATAGTCTGGATCATGGGTCATGAATCATGGGTTATTTCGACCCGTCTCACCCATGAGACGGGTATTGTTGTTCTCACAGGATACCACCTCTATTTAGATTTAGAGTCCTCCCTCTCACATTTCAGCGCAGCAGGAGAGAGAGAGGGTGAGAGAGAAGCACACCTCTCCGGCGAGGGATTAGAACCACCGCCATCGCCATTATCTCCAGTTTTGGCCCAATCATTTCTACTTATTAGACAACCCTAATTGAAGCGCCATGGATCCCGATTCCCAGCAAGCTCAACTGGCGGCAATCCTGGGCCCGGATTCCGCACCATTTGAAACCCTAATCTCTCACCTTATGTCCTCATCCAACGAACAACGATCCCAGGCCGAGCTTATTTTCAACCTCTGCAAGCAAAATGATCCCAATACGCTTGCTCTCAAGCTCAGCCTGGGATCGTTGTTCGACAGATGAACAGGTGAGAGGGATGGTGCGGAGATCAGGCGCCAGTGCTTGCTGAAGCTGTCTAATAAGTAAGAAATGATTGAGCCCAAACTGGAGCGCTCGCCGGAAGATGACCTTCTCTCTCACCCTCTCTCTCTCCTGCTGCGCTGAAAATACAAATCTAAATGGTAGTATCCTGTGGCACAACGTCACGCGTCTCATGGTGAAGACCAGCTTCTTGCGTGATTCGTGGCGTGATCATTATTGCATTGCTGACAAGAAGCGGGCTCGGCGTACCGTCTTTGCATTCTAGCATGCGTTGCTTTCTCTTTCTATTTTATTATTTCTTTTGCTTTATTATTTTATTTTCATTATTTTATTTTTTCTTTTATTATTTTTTTCTTTTTGCTTTTTATTATTTTTCTTTAACTTATTATTTTTTATTATGCTATTATTGAATATTTTTCTTATGTAATAATGTTAATGTTCAAATATATTTTTTTAGTTTTATATTATTTTTAGAACTTCGATGGTTTTAGAAAAGTAATGGTTACCGTCTCTTCAATAATAGTATCAATATAAAGCAACATTGTTAAATGAAATGAAAACGTGTGCATTTTGCAATATCGGCTGTGCTAGAAAAGAAATGAAAGTATTTTCAAATGAGGGTTCTAAAACTATTATTAGTTAAAAATAATAACAACATTGTGCTTACATGAGAATGTATGCCTTACTTATAGCAATACTGACTGTGCTAAACGAAATGAGAAGTATTGCCGAAATAACGGTCTAAAACTATTATTGGACAAAATAACCTTGTGCTCACGAATATATCTTATTCTTATGCTTGATCTGGCAGTAACTGCTTAATGAGAAGTGACCCTTTCAAAATGAAAAGCATTCCTAAAACTATTGTGTAAAAAAAAATAAGCAACACTATTACTTCACAAGTGTATGTATTGAAATACAATATTACTTAAGCAAATGAGTATTACTCCAGTAACGTTCTATTGAACAAAAAATAATAACACTATTACTTCCTGAAATTATTACTATTAACATGGCAGATACCCCGCTGACTGCTTTAAGCAATTGAGGAAGTGATATATGGCCGGTTCCTAGTATTACGGTAAAAATAACGCTACCCTTGAGTGCCCATGCTTCCCTGCTTGTCTGGCTATTCTTGAAGCAAATGAGAAATACTCAAGAGTAAGCAGTTCTACACTATTACTCCATCAAGCAAATATGCCCGACAGCTTGAAATTGATGCCTGTGCGGCGCATGACTCGGTGGGATCGCCCGGCGGACTAAACATGAAGCTTTGAGATTCCAGCGTGCTCAACGATGAAACGAAACGCCCCAATCCATAACCCCCAGCAGGCTGGCAATCATGCTGGGTGGCTCGAAGAGTGAGGCTAATATAAGAGAGAGTGAAGAAGCCTTCACGAACGGCATTTAGGCTGCCGTGAGGCTGCAGAAATCATGACCATCCCTCAGCGTATGTCTCTGAATTGTCGTTTACGACCAGATTCTGGCGACAGCGGCGAAAATGGCGACGATCTTCACTTTCGGCTGACAATTAGGAGCGAAACTCAGCGCGGCGCAGTGGCATTGGCAATAGTAGGAAAGAGATGAACACATGCATTCTATTCTTGCCGGCATTGAGAGGATCCTGTTGTATTAGCGTATGAAGAAGTAATGAAGAAAAAATGTGATAGTGGTGAGATCATGAGTGGTCGACGTCTGTGGATGAGCAGTTTCTGTTCTGGCAGTAAATCCAAATATCAGCTATTTTCCTTATTGCGGAGATGCCATTTTAATGTATTGTCTTGATTTTGTTTCATGGTAATCGGAGCGAAATACAAAATAGTAACTAGAATAAGAAGTGATGATTTATTCATATTATCATTTAACGGTCTTAATTGATTGATTTTTAATCGTGGAGGTGTTTGTTTTTCATTGTTAGATCTACGGCATAGGCGGTTTTACAAATTCTAGCAGTAAATTAAGCGTAAGCCAATCAATCCCAGTGATCGGCAGCTCATAAATAAATATAAAATATTATTTTAAAATAAAGGGTAATGAAAAATAAATGATAAAATTAGCGACATATTTAAATTTAATATTATACTTTTAAAAATAAAGATGTGATCGTCGATTATATTCAGCGTGAAGTGTCCAGGCTGTTTTGCAAATGAGGGTACAATTAATTTTTTAAAAGGCACAAAGTGTTTAGAAAATAGAGATATGTAGATCGATAAGGTTAATTTCTTTTCAATTTGTTTGATCTGCATTTATTAGATGGCGTTTATATTTCAGCCATATTCCTCCCGTGTGAGCACTGAGTCAATTGCAATGAACAACTATTGAACCAAAAATCATTATTAGCTATTATTAATTGTGTTATAATAAAAAATTAGAATTTTATTAGAATCACTATTTAAATTGTGATCAAGTTACATCAATTTGACTAAATTAGAATGTTTGATAATGTGGTAGTTGTTGGTGTACAGGGCATGGATGTTTAGCTTGAACCGTTATGTATCGTCTTTATCATTTATTATAGAGCGTGTTTATTTTGTTCATTATATGTTTGCATGTTTGTATATTATCCTTTTTAGTTGTTGTGAGCGACTAGTATAAGTTGTGTGAACCGTAAATCAAATGGAGCTACGCGTGCACTTATGAATACTTGCTTGAAAATTAAGTATTAGACATGACTACCCCATGAGATTTATGACATGGTCTATTATAAATGATTAATCTGTGATAGTACTGGTGTCGTCGTCTTTCACGTGACGAAAGATAGGTATCAGTCTAGCACTGTCTTTAATCGGATAGCAAACCAAGGGCTATGTTAACGTTGAATTCATGTGAAGAATGATAGTGAAATTTGTCCTTTGACTCACTATTTAATGGCGAATTTATTTGTACCATTTTCATCTTTCTCTCCCTTTCCCGTTGCATCTCTCTCTCTCATTGAATATCCTTGGACAAGCTCCAGTTTGCTGTTAGAAGGTAGACAAGTATGAGTGAATGAGTGCAGAAAACAACGCTGGCAGTGCATAGAGGAAACAGGCGGAGAAGCTGCAATCGAAAAACCTTATCACGAACCTTGTTCCAGGCCTAACGAGGGTAACGTCTCTACCTGTGATAAATAGCTGACAAGCCAGTAAAATGCATTATCTCTCTCTCGCCGGGGCTAAAATGGAAGCTGTGGGCTTAAATGTGGCCGCATTGGCGGGCGCCACGGCGAGCAGCTCCGTGTGTAGTGCTGGAAATGAAAGAGCGGGCAGAATTACCATGTGAAAGACTAGCGTAAGTTACGAGCAAACTGAGCCGTCGCTAATGCCTTGGTTTCTGAATATTTTTGTAGCTAAAATTTGTATTAAATCATTTTCTTGTAATTAGTAAATCGTGGCCCCGTAAGATCATTTATCTTTGCCACCATTACCGTATATTGTGCGAGTAATCCTATTGATACTTTCGAGAACCAACAGCAAGTGACTCGTTCGAACTCGCGAGCGAAGAAGCGACTTTAGGATAAATGCGGAAAAAAACACCAACTCCCGAAATCTGTATGCGATAATGCTTCGGCCATAATACTTATTGACAGACAAAGCGACTTCAAATCGATCATGCTTGCACCGATCTAGATATTATTAATACGACCCACCAACTTTTATTTTCAATGGTCCATTTATTACCCAAGTGTTTTCCCAGTCTCTGACATACCGGTTTATATTTCAATACATACTTCCCCATCACGAAACTTTTTAATCAAATTGCAATAATTTTAACTATTAATTTAAATAGAAAATAATAAATCTTATAAAAAATATAAAAAAACGTATTGAGTCTAATAATAATTGTGTTATAATCAAAAATAAGTCTTATTAGAATCATTATTTTATTTAATTAACAAATCAAATACATCAGCTGACAAAATTTTTCATTCACGAAATGAACAGTCCATATTAATGTAGTAATAGTTGTTGATATGTCTGCAAGTATAGTTATGTTTAGCAGCCAGATATGTGTCATCTTTATCATTTATTATATATCTTTGCATGTTTATTATATTATCCCCGTGAACAGCTTAGTATAAGTTGTGTGGGCCATCATAGAATGACCATATGCGTGGAGATACAGAGGCCAGCTTATGGATACTGTGAAAACTGTGTGGGCATGTCTTATGAGATTTATGGCGTATTGTCAGTGATTAAATCTCGCCATGATGGCTCGTGTTATTGAGTCCTTTGTACGATTATCATGGGTCTTCCATATGGCGAAGATGCGTGTTGTTATAGCTATGTATCGGATAGCGGCCAAAGCTATGTTAGCACGCATTAGATTCATGTAGGGAAAAATGATGAGCCGAGCGAGATTTGTCCATGAGAGATGACGCTTGGGCCCTCGATAGTGTTGATGAAATGTGCCTTCCCAGTGATTTGATAGAGACTCAGAGTAATTTGAATCAACATATTCGGAATCGAAAGCATTGACAGTGAGACTGACCTAGACCGTGACCATCTTGGTGTCGTGGGCAGCGAAGATACATGACATTTGATTTATCGAGAATCCAACTTTGATGATATATTAGTGGGTGGAACATATGTATTATAGAAGTCGCTTATGGCTAGATGTTCGGCGCTACGACATATGATTCCTTTTGGGTCACGCGAAAGAGCAGGGCTTTGGATTGACTAAACTGGGGTGAGGGAAGCACGCGACTGCCGTAGGTACGACTCGTGCCGAGTAGATGGCATTTAGTTGGCTCCCGAAGAATTTGGGTGACCGTGTGACTGTGGTGAAGCACGGCTCAGTGGCACGGCTCGCGTGACAAAAACGGCACGTGAAATAGCGCAATGTATTTCTGGCCAAAAACAACTTGGGAATCCTTCGTGATAACCTAGCCTGACTCGACTGAAGCGAGATAAACCTGAGATTTAATCGTCGCTCACCTGGGCGATTGAATTAGGACTACTGGGGACTTCTAACCTATTATGAGCAGGGTTCTCTATGACCTTTCTGCTGTCGCTAAATATAATTGACTTCTACGCTTGTCAATATACTAGGTTTATGAAACTCTAACATTTTGAATCAAAATCTCGAAGTATTCCGCCAGACTGGCACGATTATTGAATGTTTATTCAATAATCAAGAGGATCATCTAGCGATCCGACAAGAAGGTGGCCAAGTTCGCGTGTGAATGCGAGGAGAATTGCTTTATCTCTGAAGCTTGAAGAACTCCATTGTGCGTGCCAAGGCCGAAGAAGGAAATTAGAAGATTCCCATCAAAGACCGAGGCTTGAATTTTGAGATCTACTTTGGTAAACTTAAGTCGCATTAAGGTAATAAATCTATTTCGTATGTTTACAAATCTATTCATGCTAGACGGATCTTAAGACTAGGGATTTGTTGTTGTATAAGTATTTTTCATTTGCGTTTGTAATTCAAAACCTATTAGACAACGAGCCCTGTCAGACATGATCAAGATTGAAATTGCATGCTAGATCTAATTTGATTATTTGCTACCATGCTATATGAAATAGATCTAGATTTATGTGCATTTTGATGAAAAACTAAGTATATGAGATATACATGTTCACGAATTATGATGAATTAATTAGACAGTTTATCACGTAATTAAAGACTTGTTTAATATGATTAAATTAAATTGTAATTTCTGAGTGGCTCAGAAGTATTTGTATGAAATTTTGTGAAGCCCTATGTTCACGATTATGTGTGAGATCTATGTTACAACCATGCGATGCTGTTACAATATGAAAACCTTCTAAATATTTAAGTCTTATGCCATTTCTTGATTAAGGCTACTTGTGATATTTTAGGGTATTAGATGTAGTTTTCGACTCGAGTTGGGTGCATCTCATTTCTTAATTTGTGATGAAGGTGAGATAATGGTTGATGTAATTTTGACTTGATTAAATGTAGCATTCCATCTCTCGCATGTTTGAAAAAAGGATTTTGACTTAATTGGTGCTTTCAAATGAGATTTGACCCAGTATAGATGAGATTTAAAACATGTTTTGACATAAGATCTCGTAAAAGATCTAAGAGGCATATAGTGATATGGCTGATGTTTCTACCTAAATAGGGCGATTTCAAGTCTTGACTTCCCGATTAAGCACGAAACAAGTGAAATATGGATTTTAACTTCCTATGTTCATATGATGCATGCTACCATTTGAAGGTGTGGTAGTGGGAGTATTTATGAAATGCATTATTTACTGCTTGGAATGATAAATGTTGATACTTATATGTTTCATTGTT